>CAKMXJ010000038.1:0-28411 GCA_928724745.1 Anthracocystis setariae | reverse complement strand
GCTGGCTATTGCGGTGGTGATCCCCTCTGCTCTCCTCCTTGTAGACTTACTTGCTTGATAATGTCGACATATGCGACCCAATACAGCGTCCAATCAGTGGGTGGTCGAAATCTGGTCTGGCCCAAAGCAGAAAGAGGATTCGTTTCGTAACAGTACTCTCTTGACTACTACTCACTGAGTGGTTTTTTTCGGGCAGAGTTTAAATTTTTTTTTTTTCTAGGTCGAGACTAAGCGTCGCACACTCCGCCAGAGATGTGGCGGCATCTCAATCGCACTACGTCGTCGTAAGGCGACTGACTGACAGACCACCATGCGCCCGAGAAGCTGGTAACCCACAAAACAAAAAAGGTCTCCGAATTTTGACCAAGCACCGCACCGCACCGGATTGATTGATTGATTCTATGTACGATACAGCGGTGAAGGAAGGAGGGTCAACATTTCTGCCACATTTTGATATAGTCTACGGCCATTCCACGCTGGCGCGGAGTCTTTTGGCCAGGTGGGTAACCACTGATCTCTGCTATCCCAAAACTGAGCTCTGGGGTTGGCGGCGTCGTTGGACCAGGGCTTGTTATCGCCCTGACGGTCTTGGAAAAGAAGCCGTTGACGCCGCCGACGGCGACGTTGAGGATGAGGTAAAAGTTCTGGTCAAACGGCGCTGAGCGCGCATACGGCTCAGGACGACCCGCCCAAGGGTCATCGAGCAACGTACCATTGCCCATGCGTTGTGGGAATTGGCCGAGCTTCAAAACCCACCCGATCGGAAATCCACCTGCATATTGCGCCAAACCGGCGAGCGTTCCCAGGTGAAGATGTTCTCCTCCGGTCCATTCCAGGCCAAAGGTATGGTAGTCTTGGTTCAAGTATTTGCGCCACAGTTTGCGGATCTTGGTGGCGAAGCCGTAACCCAAATCAAACAGCCAGTCCGGGACCGTAGTGGAGCGTGGAGTGCATGTTGTTGGGAAGCATCGTCCATGCGGAAGCGAGGCATGTTGCCTTTGGTTTCCACAATGTCGATCTCGCCCGAGCGCGGCCACTCGCCGTAAACGCTGTCTTTGGGTAGCATCCAAATCGCGGGCCACAACCAGTCACCTGTGGGCATGCGCGCTCGCACTTCCACGCGACCATACCGAATCGATGCCGAAATCTTGGTCCAGATCCTCGCCGACTGCACAGGCGGCAGGGATCACCCCGGTCGTCGAGTTCGAGACCACAGCACGTGGCGTCCGTCTTGTTGCTCGCTGTACACTGTCCAGTGGCGGTCAGATTGAGAGTGTAGCCGTTCTGGATGGCATCCATACCCACGTGCTCGGCGGTCAACGTGGGGACGATGTACAGATGGCCGTCCTCGACAAAGGTGTTGTTGATGCTATCGGTAGTCCATTCGAATTGGCCATTGCCGTATCCATCGTCTGTTGCTCAAACGACCAGATACTCCGGTTCGGCGTTCCTGGAGTGTCGAAATTCTCCTCGAGAACCAGACCTTGGTACTTGTCACGTGGAACCGATGCCCAGGCAAAGTACATGAGCAACGCTGCAGCGACCAAGCCCATGCTGGCGGCGCCGAGGAACGTCAAATGCGACTCGACGCGACTTTTGCCGTTGCTTATCCTCGAGCCATGGCTTGACCGGCTTCTCTGTCAGCGTGGAGGGCGCATGGCGCTTGGAAAACGGTTTTGCGCGACTTGAGCCGCCACGTTGGTCAGAGACGTGTTGATGCTCGCCTGGTACAGACCTGCTTGGGGTACGCAGTTGCGAGACATGTACGAGCCCGGCATGGAAAGCGAAGAAAGCGGGGTGGCGGGTTGTTGGCCGCCAAGTTGCCTGAAAAATCGATTTCGCTCCGCTTCGAGATGGCTGGAAGCTGGCGTCCTGGGCGTCACCGGGTTTCCTGGTAGTGAGCGAATCGAAGCTTTGGCGGCTCAAATCGGTCTAGCGTGAGGTTGACTTTCTTGCCTTTGCCACTACGACCAGGGGCGGACGACAGAGACTTGGTCTTGAGTGTAGGCGAAATCGGAGGCACGATATCGGCTCCCTCGGGCTCGTCACCACCGCCGACACCCATCACCATCGATATGCTGGGCAACCTTCGAGCCGAGTTCACCCCTTGCACCTCGTCGACCTGCTCGTTCTCGCCCTTCGCCCTCGGCACGAGCCAAGTTCGATGGGATCGGAAGTCGTGATCTGTTCGGCATCGAGGCTTTGTTAACACAAGCCGTTTTTTGTTGTGGTAAGTCTCTGACCAGAGGGCAGCTCTCGAATGTTCTTGACGTTCGGATGATGCGGTCAGAAGTAATGCAGGAAACCAATCAGACTTATATGGAGAGAGAGGACGTTGTAGTCGGGCCAAGACAGACAAAATTCGTCAGTCTAGGTCAAAAGTTGTGCTGTGTTGGTACTCGGTAAGGTTTCGAAGGCTGATAGCCACCATTGGCTTCAGACCCAACTTGTCGGTTTCTGAGTTGATCGAAAGTATCACGACATGTGGTTCTCAATTTTTTTACAACACCGAGGTGTGTCTTTGACATGGGCACCAGTCATTTGAGACAGCGCTATCGATCGAGGGGGCAATGCTAGTGTTTAGATTTCTTCCATGTTCAGTGGGTACAAAGAGGATGCAGGCGGAGTTGAGTAGAATCGGTTAATTTTTTTCGCCTCTTCACCCCTGTGGCCCATGCGTCGCAGGCCCTGACAGGTGCAAAAGCGACGCTGTTGGGATGATAAGCTCGAGTGGAACCATTAATGAACTAAATGGTGCAGCCAAGCTAATGCCAGGGTAGTCACCGAGTGTGCCCATTAAATTCACACGGTTCCACTCGAGCTTATCATCCCAACAGCGTCGCTTTGCTGTCGAGGCACTGCGACTCATACACAGCGGTGAGGCGAAAAATTAACCGTTCTACTCAACTCCTTGCATCTCTTGTACCCGCTGAACATGGAAGAATCTAAACATAACATTGCCCCTGATCGGCATAGCGCTGTTTCTCAATTTTTTTACAACACCGAGGTGTGTCTTTGACATGGGCACCAGTCATTTTGAGACAGCGCTATCGATCAGGGGGCAATGCTAGTGTTTAGATTTCTTCCATGTTCAGTGGGTACAAGAGGATGCAGGCGGAGTTGAGTAGAATCGGTTAATTTTTTTCCTTGCCTCTTCACCGCTGTGTATGCGTCACCAGGCCCTGACAGGTGCAAAGCGACGCTGTTGGGATGATAAGCTCGAGTGGAACCGTGTGAACTAAATGGTGCAGCCAAGCTAATGCCGGAAGTGTAGTCGCAGCAAAGCTGGCACCCATTAAATTCTCAATGGAACGTGTAGGACTGGCAGACAAGAGGAACTTCACTACTGTTGAGAAAGGACGAATGCGGCACGTGTGCTCGGAGTGATTGGCTGTGTGCCGTGTGCCGTGTGCCGTGTGGTACAGTAGCCACGTTTCACAACGACTGGTGAAGGTGGTGGTAGACAAAGAAAGCAGCTGCAAAAATGTTACTAGCCAAGGGCTCCAAAATACAGTAGCAGACTAGTACCACGATGGTGTTTTGCTGAGATGAACTAGTAGTAGTAGTGGAAATTGAATCCGGCATTTGCGGCAAAAGTCGGGTGCTCTTGCTGAAATGAATGATTCTGGGGAAGGCGCTTTGGGAAAGGTGGTGTCCAAGTGCCGCTCAGATCTCGGATTGCAGAGAACGGAACGGCGACCAAAGCGGAAGTTGAAACATGATGGAGCGTTGCGTAAAACTCCGATCGTGTTCAGGTCAGACGGATCGATACACTGTAGAACATGCACCGAGGTGGTTCCGATACCCTTTTGCGGAACATGAAGCCGTCACTGCATTACGCTGCTTCCATCGTTGACCACCTCTTCTAGAAACTTCCACCAGACCAACGGCACGGAAGGAAGAATAGTTGACATTCTAGACTGTGGCTGAACTAATTTTAGCCTGTATTTCCCATTCCATCCCTCAGGAATTAGCATCGCACTGCTGATCCCTATCGGCCAACCTGTAAGCGAGATGTGCTTAACTGTGTGTAGCAATCCTGCCCTGACTCGCTTACGGTTCAAGACGATCACTGTGTGTGGAGGAACATGTGATCAGATCTAGTGGTAGCCGAGGCGACCTTTCTGCCGGTATAGCTCAAGCCAGAGGCGGAAGCATTGGACACAGCCAAAGCCAGTGTCAAGCTGAGGAACAAACGCTCGTCTCAGCCTAGATGAGCAAGTAAGTGCAGCGTCTTGTTGTAGTGTTGGAAACTTGCATGCCAATGCTATGAATGTTGCAGTCCGACGGAAGTGGCAAAGAAAACGGCCCAAAACAGGAAAAGCGGCGATGTTCGTGTACGCTAACAGCTGCGATCGACAAACAAGCATGATCGCGATGCACTGAACTGCATCATCGCACAGTATTGTTCAGACTTGTGAACCCACTTGCAGTACTGTAGGTGTGGCGCGGCGGGCTATGCGGCTAGATTAACCATCTTGACTGTAGGTGAATCTGGTGCCGAACAATTTGATTCAGAGCGGCTGTGATCAAGACCGAACAATGAGGGTCGAACAAAGACTTGGAGCAGGGCTGCTAGACCATTGTTGTATGCATGCAGAGTCCGGGTTTGGAGCATTTGATCCATGAAATGTCTGCCGCGATCGTGTCGTGAAAAAGAAGCCGCGAAATTAAATTGTACGAAAAAAGCACCGCACCGCACCGCTCGCGCCCTAAGCGACCTGCCGATTTATTTAATAAAACAGACTTCACCGACATGTCCAGTGTTGTCAAATGGGCGGAATTCCAATTCTCGGCACAGGGCGGCTAGCAGTCCCAATACCATACCATACCATACCAGCCTGCTCGTACTGCGACTCTGCCTTTATTATGGACGTTGGTGGAATGCTCGCCATGTTTTGCTTCCATGGTCGCCTGTTTGGCTTTGTTGATATGGTTTGGTACGCTGTGCTTGAGTCGCCTTGGGCGTACAATACGCTTTGGCAGCTTCGTGTACTTAGACGGTCAAAACGCGATAGTGGCAGCATGATTCAGAAAAAAAAAAAAAAAAAACTGGTTCAAACTCAAGTGCATCGTGGCGGAGAATCAACTCTGTTTGCAAAATCGGAGCAGAACAATGGCTACAAAGCCACCCAGTCAAGCAAGACAATGACCAGGACTGTACAGTACCGTACAAGAAGGAGGAAAAAGGAAGCAAGTCCGGAAGCATCAACGCCGGCGGGATGGCAGCGCGGCTGTGCCACGTTGTTCATTATTATTAAAGCGATAGAACACACGAATTCGAAGCGCGACGACAGATAGCGACCCACCTCAACACAGTCACAGTACACTACTGGACAGCACAGCATCAGAGTACGGATGCGCTCTTTGACTGAAAATGCTGTTTGAAATATTCAAAAAAACAACGTCGGAGATGCAAATGCAGAGTATTAATTTCAAATTTTGCGATTATTTTGATCACGATCCAAGCAATACTCTACTCTGTAATTAATGTATGTACAGTACCTGTCGGAAATTATCCGCACGATTTTATTAATTACATAACACACGTGCGATAACATGTTCTTGTGATCGTGTATACTTGGCAATGGTATGAACATGCTGCTTTCAACTTCAATTGAGATGGTGGTAGTGTTGCTGCTAAGTACAACTGATCGTGAGGAGCTAAGGACTAGTACTTGAGTGGAGCTCCGTTCTTGTTAAGGATTTGCCTAACCCGTTCCGGCATTGAGGAGATAACGGCGTTAATGTGATCCATGGTGACGTCGTCCCTCCAAACTTCTTGAGCGGCGATTGCTAATTGCTGTCGGGTCCGTGGTAGTGGTCTCCGCTTACTGAGCTTATTCTTGAGGATAAACCATATGTTCTCGATAGGGTTAAGATCCGGTGACATGCTGGGATGGTGTTGTGAGACAATGTGATGACGTCGGCGGCTGTTCTTCGCGATCCTGGACTTGTGTACTGGAGCGCCATCTTCAACAACTGACATGTCTTTTCCTGCAACTGCATCCTTGAGCGGTCCGTCAATGATGAGCTCAGCGTACTTCTTTCCAGTTAAAGTTTTGGCTTTTGTCCATTCTCCATTGATATGGTGTCTCGGCTCCAGCGGAATGACGACAAGAGGTGTTTTTTAAAGTTCCGGGCAATGCCTGCCCAAACCATAATCGATTGCCGGCCACTGTGGAACGTCGGGACCATAAGCCGTAACTCAGTCCGTTCGCCGAGCCAGCGGGTTACCCAAGATCGGCCTGGTCTCTCTCCAACTTCGATGTTGCTCTCGTCCGTAAACAGTATCTTATGCCAATTTGTGTTACGATTACAGCGAGCCCAGTGTACACGATCCTGCATGTGTTTAGCTGACAGCCACGGCTTCCTTAGAGCAATACGACGGTTTATACCATGCTTGTATGCTGTCTGCCGCAGTTGTGTTATGCCAACACCTCCAAGCGCTGCCGAGAGCTGCTTCCACGAGGCATAAAGGCGTTCCGAGCGCTTCTCTAACCATAATCCTAACCTTCCGAGCATCCCACGTCGATTTCCGGCCTGTTCTTGTTAATGTGTTGACATGTCCACGTGCTCTGTACTTCCGGACGGTGTCATAGACCGTGCTTTTCGGAATGCTTAATGTCTCACTGATCTTTCCCAGCGAGTAGCCTTCATTATGTAGTACTACCACCTGGGATCTCTCAGTGATCGATAGCTCTTTGCTGCGGACCATGTTTGTTATGTTGTATCATTGTAATGTCATTACGTTATCAGGCTAGACGCTATCACACATGACGACGAGGAGGAGCGAAAATTGAGTAAATTATTGGACCGTGCGGATAATTTCCGACAGGTACTGTACTGTGCGTATCAAAGCAATATGCCGCCTAGTGCACCACTCACCATCCATGCGTTCTGGCATCATCTTTCTTCTATAGTCTCGCCCTAGTATCCAGTCAAACATTACCCAGAAGTCTCGGCACTCCATCAGGCAGCTTTCACAAATCGGTATGCAAGAGCTGGCTGGCTAAGCTTGATCGAACAAAGCTGCACCAAGTCAAAGATGGCGCCTCGATCGACCAACACCATAATGATCGTGGTATCGAATCAGCACTACAAAGGCTGGAAACTGCAGAGATGCTGAGATGATACCACTTTACATCATCTAGAAGCCATTTGCGAGCACCTGTATCCGTAGATGCAAGATAGATCTTGTGACCAACACTCGCACCACCCATTTGTGTCTCTATTAAGCGTTCCTATTGACTGGTCTGTGTGCACAAAGCTGGATACTGTACTGCCTTTGCCGTGGTCAGCTTTGGATGGGGTTGAGAGTATGCCACGCGGTCAAGACAACGGTTTCCCGTGCTGAGCTGCCTTCTCTCGCACACATGCCCAACGTCCGGCTGTCAAGGTCTGCGCAAATCTCTTCCAGCCGATTCACCGCAGCGGGGTTTGGGAGACTTTTTTTTTTTTTTTTTTTTCAAATTAGGGTCCATATTTATATCCCTTTTTTTTTTGGCCTTTTTTTTTTTTTTTTCTCCTCTGAATTTGAACCTAAACGATCAAAATGATGCAGGACGGTACTCTACTGTGCAGTAGCCTCTGCGAGTTGCAGATGGCCTGTTGTAGAAAGGTGTGTCATGTCGAACCATGTCTTTTGCATGTGCTTGATTCAGTGTCCCGGTTTGCCGGAGACAGATTGAGACACAATGTGTGGTCAGTCGAGACTTGTGCATTGCCGCCTCTGCTTCCAGTCTCCGGCTCAACTTCCCTGCCACCGTCTGCAACTGTCTTGCCTTTCTCCCAATCTTTCGTATCCCATCGAGATTGCCGCCGCTCTGAGCTCACGCTCGGATGCCTCAAGTGGGATCGCAGTCTTTCAGTTGCCACATTGGCTAGTCGCTTCGACAGCAAATTTTTTGATCCCAACAGGTGCGTGAGACAGCATCAAGGAGCAACCGGTGATCATTGAGCGATATCGTACGTAATCCGTCGTCCTCCTCGTCACTTACTGATCTGTTGCGCCGATGAGCACTTGCATTGCTACTGATCTACAGACGTAGCTGTACGCTGCCATGCAGATCAAATTCAAGTACCGCCTCATGAGAAGAAAAAGCCTATCGCCTGTCGGCTAAGAGGAAAGACCCTGTCTATTCTAAGCGACTTTTCATGGAATGACTTCCGCTTTCGGTCCAGAGGCCAAAAATATACAAAAGAAAGTGTTATTCGTGGGTCCTCGCCTTGGTGTGTTGACAGCATGCCGAGCAGAAAGAGGCGGGTCTTAACTCGCCTTGTCAGACAGCAAGTCCGGAAGCTCAGCAATGACCCGGAAAATCGTGAATTTGGTGTTTGAGTCTGATTCAGATATGGGGCCAATTTCTCCTCTCAAGACCGATTGATATGCTTGACCGCAATGGGTGCAGATCGTGGGCTGAAGTTGGGCCTAGTACTGGGCTTACGGCTGGGCTTCGACTTTGTCCCTGCCATGACACCGGTCAACTCAAGTGCCCACATCCGTCCAAGCTGCTTTTTGGTTCCCTATCCGTCAATGAAGGCCACTCTCTGAGCCTCGGTCGATGAAATGCAGCTGGCTTCTTCTGGGCGTCATTTTGAGACCGCTGACTACCGAAATTGGCGTCTGTTAATGGGCTCATCGATGCCTAGATTCCGTCATCGCAGTAATTGACAGTATGCACTTTGTTCTTGCACATACAGTACACAGTACAGGACAGAAGCTTAATGCAGGCAGTTTACGTTGGTGGCACCTTCGCTCCGAACCGGCAATTTGTGTTCAGATTGCTTGTCCCTCAGTTTCAAAGCTACTCCTTCCCCCCACCAATTGCCTCCGTTTGAAGGCGGATCGGGACATTCCCTTTACAGCCACTGAAATCCTGCGTTCGTCTGCCTTTGGCAACAACTCAGGTCCTCTACGTGGGCTTGTTCCTTCCCAAAAGGGACCTGTTAGCCAATAATCCAACAGCACAGCACAGCACATCACATCATCATTGAGAGGAACCACCTGTCACTGAAACTCTCCAGAAAAGTTAACTTTGCTGCTCAGAGCTATCCGGTCCTCGCTATCTCTACCGAAAGCAGAGTTTCAACCGAGCGGCTTGTGATTCGTATGGCCTTGACCGTATACCGGGCGACTACGCTTCCTTTTCCGGAAAGGAAGAGAGATTAGCAGACCAAGCTCGTCCTCTCCGGAACACTTTGCGTACGACAACGGTGACGTGAACCAATCAGCTGAACATCATCGACAATTCAGTTGAGCGTCTTCTATGACAGGCATGCCATCTGGCAACATGTCAGTCACATTACCCAACCTGCCTTGAGAGCCCGAGTCCCGCCCATTGTACGCTTCTGGTCTCATAACTTTCCCACACAACACTACTCTCTCCGCCAAGCCCTTTTTTCACTTGATTGGCTCGACCTGTGTAGCATTTGAGCAAAGCATATCCCTGTTTCTCAGATTCAATCCCAACAGGCTGGTTCCGCTCGACTCAGACATGGCTCGTGTCGCAGTAATGCGTCCTTGTTGCTCAAATTACAGAGGTTGGCTACCTTGCCGTATGCGGTTACCGCCTTGTCTGTCCACCCACAGAGGATTGACCATGGTCGGCCCGCCTTCAATGAGCCGCATTGAGTGCCGAAGCGTAAAGCATCTTTAGATTTCTTTGTTGTACCACAGACAGATGCTGTTTCGGGTTGCATGTACAGTTCCGGATTGTTCCCAGGCTTGGCCATCTTCCCATCGGTCAATTGGCAGAGTCACTTCTACCCGGAAATGGTCGAGTGGAAACGATACTGTCAAGTGAAACGTGGATTGTCGGAGCCGTTGCTAGGACGACAAGGCTTGGACGAAGAGCTGCAACGTCAGGAACGTGTCTTTGCTGCACCGAGGAGCACAACATGTTGGTCTCGGGTGCGTTTTGCAAAATTCGGTGACGATACTGTCGCATCCCTCCTGAACCTACTTAAGTTTGACGTCGATGTCCAGCTTCTCCCTGAATCTTGCCATCCATCCACCTATGCGAAGCTGCTCCCGAGCCCTCGTCCACGCCCCTCTTCAAGCTCTGACATCTCACCAGCTGTCTTGGTAACGCCTACGACGGGCACGTGCAGAAAGCTCAGCCAATGCCTACCTCTTCTCATTTGGATACGGCGGATGTAGAGCCTCGCTACTCGGAAGTGCGGCGACATCGAGCCAGCAGAAGCCTGACCAGCCCCTCGGTACTTCCCTCTTCAACTGATAAATCTTCTCCGAGAAGCAGCGACGAAGCGGACGCCAAAAGCGCATCGGTGTCAAGCAGGAACCCCAGACTTTCAACGTACAGGTCCAGGGCTAGATCAGCTTCTGTACAGTATGGGCAATCCCCCGAAGTAGTAAGCTCAGCGGATGAGACGCAGGTAAAGCAGGCTGAGGCCTCGGCTCAGGACAAATCAGGAGAGCAAGCAGCCTCGCCTGAGCTCAAGAGTTGGATCGATGCTCGGGAGGGATACGAGCTTATGGCTAAGTATCTCTACCGCCAGTTCCAGCGTGACAATCTGTTCAGCACGGAAGGCGAGCTGAGCCAAGTGGAGGAGGCTGCTCACGGTGTTGCGATTCGATATGGCAAGGGGCAATACGTCGTGTGTCCTGCCAACGATGAGCGTCTCGAGGACTTCTGCGAGTCGGTGGCGGTTCTCAATTGCGAAGCTGCCATGACACTGACAACGGCAGTCGTCGCAGCAATCACAACGCGGTTGGCTCCCTCTACGAACCAGGTGCCCGTAACACCCTCACAACACATTCAGGTGGTCGAAAGCATGTCGGCTCTGGCAGGTGCGCGAAAGGCTCAAAACGCATGCTTTATCCGCACCGAAAACACCCTGGTCGTCTGGGCAGATCAAGTGGAAGATCTGCACGGAAGGGCGAAAGACCTCGAGGACAAGATGTTGCAGTTCGTCTGGAACAGCAGCTACTACAACAATTCCAACAATCTGATGGCGGTCATGGCGAGTGGCGCTGCTACGCCCGGCTTGGCATCTCCGACTTCTGCTTCGGCCGCGGGCTCGGTCCCGCCGACACCAACAACACCTTCATTCTCGTCGATCTCATCCGTCAACTCTTTCGCAGTGCTCAACAACAACAACCTCGAAAAGGCGGCTCGCAATCACCAGCGAAGCTACACCAAGGATCGAGACTCGTTCTCGCGTCGCAGCACCTCCCAAAGTCTTACGTCGACCCACCCTGCTGCAGATGATAAGACCAAGGAGGTGTCGGTCGACGATATCATGACCTCGCCCAGTTCACCAAGTCGGGGATCGCTGCGAGAGCAAGATGAACAAAATCGCACAAAAAGGGTATCCTTTTACAACGATACCGCCGAGGGGCCGGTCCACTTCATGGAAGTCGCCCAAGCACGCAACAGTCGCGGCGTCTCAGCACCTCGACACCCTGAAGCGGCACGGATGGCTTCTTACTCGGATCAGAGAAATGTGTCGGTGACGGTACGTGCCGGGTCAACTTGCTCCTCGATTTCGTCCATCGAGGAGAAGAAGGACAGCGACTGGGATTCATTAGACGAGGACGCCCCCACAGTGAGCGGCGACGAAGATCCTGAAAAGCAAGAGATCGAGTACGAAAAGCGTCCGGTGATTTATATTGCTCCTCTGCAGCACGGCTTGGCGGTGGCACTCAACGTTATGGTGTGCTTCCTTTTCATTTCGAGGCTGTTCCAACACAGTCTGCAAGACGGCAATTGGAGTCGAATGGCCCTGTCTGCCGTAACGATCGTCATGTTCCCCGTCATCCTGTTCTTCTGCGACAATTGCATCGGCATCCTCTTCCAGCTATTCGGACCTGTCAACCAACTCAACCAAAATTCGCTCTACTTTTCAGGCAAAGCCCCCGTGCGCAAGCTGGCAGGTGACTTGCCCCACATCACGATCCAGATGCCGGTCTACAAAGAATCTCTGCAGGGAGTGTTGATGCCCACAATCGAGTCGATCAAGAAGGCCATCACGATCTACGAGCTGCAGGGCGGTACGGCCGGTATCATTGTGTCGGAAGACGGAATGCTTTTGGTTGACGAGCAGGAACAAAAGATCCGAAAGGAATACTACGAGCGAAACAATGTAGGCTGGGTCGCCCGCCCCGGCCACGGCAAAGATGGATACCAGCGCAAAGGACGTTTCAAGAAAGCATCCAACCTCAACTTTACTTGCCATCTGTCGCAGGCGATCGAGAAGATGATGCTGGAAACCAGACCCAACACGGTTGCCGAGCTCGAAAGGTTCCACAACGAGCCCAACTATCTCAAGCCTTGTCCCGGCACAGAGGACAGCAAAGAAGGATCACGGCGCACCGAGAAGTATGGCAGGGCTGAACGAGCATACCGAGCTGCTGACAGGAAGGACCGATCGCCGCTTCTTGGACCCGAAGATTGGAACGATGCCGACGAGACCGAGCTGTATCGACGATGCCTCGAGGTATGCCTGCCCAAGCTGCACCCTCTTGCGCAAGCCAAGGGCAATGTGCGACTGGGCCAGTTGATCCTTCTGATCGATTCGGATACGCGTGTTCCCGAAGACTGCCTGTTGGACGCGGCTACCGAGATGACCCTGTGCCCCGACGTGGGCGTACTGCAGCACTGTTCAGGAGTGATGTTGGTTTCCGACAGTTACTTTGAACGGTGCATTGCCTTTTTCACTCGGCTGGTCAACTTTTCCATCAGTTTCGTCGTTGCCAACGGTGACGTGGCTCCATTCATGGGTCATAATGCCATCTTGCGATGGTCTGCGATGCAGGAGGCTTCGTTCATCGACCCCGAAGATGGTGTCCGCAAGATCTGGTCCGAGTCGCACGTATCGGAAGACTTTGACATGGCGCTGCGCTTGCTCATGGCGGGCTACATCACTCGCTGGGCGACCTACTCGAACAACGGATTTGAGGAAGGTGTGTCACTGACCTGCGACGACGAGCTGAATCGATGGCAAAAGTATGCATTCGGATGCTCGGAGCTGATCCTTCATCGACTCTGGGAATGGCCGTACAGGGGACCGTTTACCAAACTGTTCAGGACTTTCCTGGGCAGCGTGGCGCCGATCCACTACAAGTTTGCAGCTTGCAGTTACATCTTCAGTTACTATGCCATCGGAGCTGCGTTCCCCATGACGTTTGGTCTGTATTTGGTGGAGGGGTGGTTCTATCCGGTCGTAGACCCATCGTTCTTGACACCTTTCAAGATCTTTGTAGCGGTCGTCATGGTGTTCACGGTGGGCGGCAATGTCGGACAGGTGGTGGCGAGGTACCGAGCAGGTGTGGCAGGGCTGTTCACGCTGATCTTGGAGCATTTGGTGTGGATGCCCGCCATGTTTACGTTCTTCGGTGGACTATCGTACCACGTGTTGACGGCTTTGCTCTCGCATCCGTTCGGCTACGACATGTCATGGGGAGCCACCAACAAGGATCTGGAGGAAAGCAACTTCTTCATTGAAGTGCCGTTGATTTGGAAGCGATTCTGGAGGCCGTTGCTGCTTTGCTGGTTTACGATCGCTGTGGTGATCATCTTGCAGATTCCATCGATCGTTCCGCTCGATTGGATGATTCCGGGCTTCGTCACGTTTTGGCCGTTGTTGCTCACGGCCATCTTGCACATGATCTATCCGATCGTTCTCAACCCGGCGCTGCTGCGCTTCTCCTTCTAGTCTCGAGCACGGGTCCCAGCACCATGCGCCCAACCTGATGATAACATTTTACTTTCAACCCATTATTAGCATACGGTATAGACTTGTACATACAGCAAATAGATAGACATTCCTCGTTAATAAGACATAAATCACCGGCGAAACTTTGAGATCAAGTCAGAGCTCATCAGCGAAAGCTGCAAGCGCGAATCTGAAATGCGAGCGAGGCGGGAGCAGGGGCCTATAGTGAAAGCGAAAGAGGTGGTGGATCGAGGCGTGGCCGGAGCAGGACTATCAGTGGTCTGCGTTGGTCCCTTGACATGCAATTGCAAAGCGAGAAAAGCTGTTAACACATATGCAACGTCTTGAGGACCATGCGTGTGATTACGATTCCAAGAAGTATGATGAAACATGACAACATTGGTTGCCTGACTCAGGAGAGTCGCTTGGGAGCTTCAGCTTCCAGCCGTAGGGGGGCACCGGTGGTCAAACTTTGCATGAAAGGGTGGCGGAGTGCACATGACAACATTGAGGAATTGAGCAAAAAAAAAAAACGGTAGGATAGCCAAGCCTCACAACTATTGTTCCCAGGTTGAATCAAGCTTGCTAGTATCGAGACCAAAGGTTCTAACTACCGCAGGGCGGCTTTGGTCATAGGCGGCAGGCAGGAATAGAGGGGTTGTAGGGATATATAGGGCACTAGTACTCCATTGGCTATAAGCTAACTAAGTATTGCATGCAACAAAGGTTCAGGGGCAACCCTTTGTAGGAGACATGATCTACAGAAGGACCCTTTACCGCAGTTGGGCCTTCAGCAGGAATGGGGGAGGTACTAGAGGTCTAACAGAGGACGCTGAGTTTGCTGGGGGTCTAACAGAAATTCCACAAGCTCCTCTGCCCAATCCCAACACAATGTTATGAATGCAGTTTCTATCAGTGTTGGGAGAAGTGGTCTTGGAATGACGGGCAAAGGCAAGTGGGAGTGGCCCGTCCCAATGGGCCTCCCAAATTGGGGGATTGGGACAGACTGCGGCATCTCCCGGGACGTACCCCGGGTGATCATATCCTCACATTGCTCAGCAACCTATTAGATTCTACGTCCGCCTAATCACTGTTGCGTGTGGGTAGACGTTTGAGTATGATTGCAAACATGCAAGGACGCATGTTCGCCGCGTCCCTTGATTTACTTCAAGCTGCGATCTTGGAAGTGTGTTTGGAATTGCTAAGTCAATTGTCAATCCTCTTTGGCGATGAAGCCAGCAAGAACAAAATGAGATTGACCGCACTCGTCCTAGTGGGCGCTGTAGGCTAGGAAGCTTGGTAGGTTACCACGTGAGAGACAAACACGCAAGCCTGCGTGTTGGTATGTTTGGTTGTATGTTAGGAACACACTTTGATAGTTGATGATTTGATGATATTACAATCCCTGTAGGGTGTCTTGCGGCCTCTATATTCACATGTGGCGCTGATTCTCAAATACGGCTAAGTGACACCCCTTGTCGCTGTAGCCGTACTTCATAACGTCCCATGTCGACTGAGATTGTGCTTCTATACATGCGATCTTGCGTGTGTCCTTGCCATTCCAGGACTATTCCCTGATGGTCTATTAGCAGCTTACCTCTGATTTGTTTGGGGCAATGTTGTCCGCAAATGGGGTTCACCCTTGATTGTGAGGGTGACCCATTATGACCCTTGAGTGTTGTTCGTATCATAACCCCAACTTGAGATGATTGGTTCGACGAGTAGGGGATTGCGAGGAGCTGTATATTTAACACGCAACCACGCGTGTGAGGTGTCCAGCTAGTCTTGATGTCCATGACGGCGCGTAACAAGGGTTTACCCTTATTTGTGAAGTGGGGTTCAAATATTATTCCCCATTATTTTGCGCGCGTGCTATTTCCGTTCTTTACCCCTTACGTTCAAACACGCGGGCCTGCGTGTTTAGTGCCGTTAAGTAAAATACTCTAAGTATGAGATGACTTTTGGATCTATGTGATCCAACACAACCAGACTCACATGAGGACGTCAATTGTATTTTATCTTACTCACTATATAAGGTGGAATATAAGACCTTCTCCCAATCTCCTGCTTCCCTGCTCTGACATCTTGGCAACAATCCCGGGAGCAACACCCAGGTTAGGGTTTGATGGACAAAAAATTGTTGTTTGGACGCGTCTCTGAGAAAATGAGACGGTCCATTTAAAAATGGTGCTGAATTTTGAAATGCCAGGAAGACGCGCCACTTCAAAATAATTTTGGATTTGAATTCAGCAGAAGATGGTCCACTTCAAAGAAAAAGACAGACGGTCTACTTCAAATTGGAAGACAGTCAGTAACAATTTGAAGACAATCAGTAAGAGACAGGAGACGGTTGGTAACAAAGCAGAAGACAGTCCACTACAATTGCAAAGGCCAGGCAGACGGCTCATCTCACCACTGACCATCCAACATCCACGCCGCCATGACTTTCTTGCTGTGTCCAGTCTGCCACTTTACCTACTCAGCAACCAACATCACCAACCACATCCGCAAAGCCCATGCTGGAGTCTTTGTTACAGCAGCGCAAGCAGCTGCATGTGGGTTGACAGCATGCTCTTGTGGGCAGGTGGTCCAGAATCATGCTGCAGGGTTCTAGTGCTTATCCCCAGGTGGGCAGCTCGCGTCTGGCCCTCTGGAAGACGGTCCATTTGAAAATTGGAAGACGGTCCAATTGAATTGTGAGACGCGTCTGTATTCATCTGGCAAGACGGTCCAATACAAATTGGAAGACGGTCCAATACAAATTGGAAGACGGTCCAATACAAATTCAACTTTTTTGAGCGTGCTGAGCAGGGAAGACGGTCTACTACAAATCCAAGATGGTCCACTACAAATCCAAGACGGTCTACTACAAGTCCAAGACGGTCCACTACAAATCCAAGACGGTCAACTACAAGTCCAAGACGGGCAAATACAACTCCAAGACGGTCTGCTACAACTGGAAGACGGCCCACTACAAATCCAAGACGGTCCACTACAAGTCCAAGACGGTCTGCTACAATTGGAAGACGGTCCACTACAATTGCAAGACGGTCTACTAGAACTGGAAGACGGTCAGCTTCAACAGCAAGACGGTCCACTACAAAAGCTTTGATATTTGCAACACCGTTGCATTCCTTTTTTGACAACCGCTCATCATACTCAATCAACATGTCGCAGATCACCTGCCCCGTATGCAACTATGCCTATGCCGCAAGCAACATCACCAACCACTTGCGCAAGGCTCACAGCGGTGTGCCTGTCAGTCCAGAGGCAGCGGCAGCTGCTGGACTTGTAGCATGTACTTGCGGACAAGTTGTGATGAATGCGGCAGCACTCCTCAAGCATCAAGGCATCCGCAAATGTCAAGGTGCAGCAACTCAAAGTCAGGCTCAACCTACACCTGCATCAGCACCGGCAGCATCAGCACCAGCAGCAACAACATCAACAACAACAACAGCAACAGCAGTCTCTCAAGATGTGGTAGCTCAAGATGCGGTGAGTCCAGAGCTTGCAACTGCGCCTGCGGCAGAAGAGCAACCTGCCAACCCTTTCCTTGCCGTGTTGGATCCAGCAATTCTAGCAGAGGAGGATTCAATTGAATTGAATTCCAATTCAAATTCAGAGGCTAGTGGAGAGAGCTTGGAGGATTTTCCCCTGACGCTTGTGGAGGACAACTTGGATGTGGTCTTTGCAGAGGCAGAGGCAGAGGCTGAGGTGGAAGCGGCAGCAGAATTGGGAGAGGAGGCAGACGGAGAGACTGAGCTAGTGCCGGCACTGGAGCCAGAGGCTGAAGAAATGGAAAATAGTTTCCAGTCTGACGCGTCCTCTGGTGAAGTGCCGGATCCTTTCCCCATTCCGTCTCTGGAGCAGCAGGTGGAGGAATTGGAGGACCCATCAGATGAAGAGGCAGAGGGGGAGACACTGCCGCAGCTGCCAGCACCTGTGCCAGAGCAGCCGGAGCAACAGCAACAGCAGCCAGAGTTGCGGTTGGAGGAAGTGGAGGACATGCCGGTGGACGGCATTGTGGTCTTGCTCCCAGCAATGGATCTGGATGACATGGAGCCAGCAGCACCACCGCCTGTAAGCCTGCTTGACAGTGCTAGGCAGCAGGAGTGGGCAACCTTGCCGCCCATTCCAGCTCTCAACCCGGTGACTGACTGGAATGGCTGTGTGGAGTACGATGTGGACTCATTTGCGGTGACCATCTCTCCCGCAGACCTGCTGCGCATCTACCCTGCTGGCTGCTACCTGAGCTTGTGCAGCTACTCCCCTGATTTCAAGGACGCTGAGCTGTTCAATCATTGGGTGTACTTTGCCGAGCTCAAGGTTAATTTCCGCTTTGAGCCACGCTTCAAGCTGCCGCTCATTGCACGCCTGCAGCAGCCTCCACAGCGTGCCATCCTCATTCCCTCTGAGCACGCCACAGTGCTCACCTATGGAGAGCTGCGTGTGGATGTGGGCATCATGGTGGAAGCATTGCAGGACATTGGCTGCCAGAGCATCCGCATGGGAGCTTATGGCATCAAGGTGCCCATTGACCGCTTCCTGGATCCAGCCATGCTCAGTGAGCACCCTTTGCGTAATGCCAATGTCTTTGACATTGGCTGCACAGTGGACACAGGCTGCATCACGCTCATTGCACCCAAGTCCAAAAAGGGGAAATACAAGCAGTACCCTATGGCACTGCGCGTGGGCAGAAGGCTTTGGCAGCGTGGAATTGAAGTGGAGATCCAGACCGGATGGGATTTCTCATTTCAAAGGGTATCCCAAGCTCACGCATCTGCTCAAAGCAGGAGCTGCAGGCGCTGGACAGGCAGGCCAGCCTATGAGCATCAAGATTGTGCAGGACCGCATTGCCAGGCTGCAGAGCTGGAGGGACCGCATTGTCAACACAGCTCCAGAGGTGGGAAGCGGAGTACGCCTGGAGGTTACGGTACAGGCCCCCACCATGCAGGCAGCCAGGGACATTGCTGTGGCCAGCAAATTCTTGGACCACCGGCACTTGTTCACTGCAGCAGCTGGGGATCAGCAGCTCCTCACGCACACAATCACCAAGGCAGCCATGTTTGCAGACCTGAATGCGTTGCTTGCGTTGGCAGAGGAGAAGCAGATCTTCCGTGGTTGCCACTCAAAGGCATCCTCTCAGCTGCAGCGGCAGGCCGTCATTGACCTGTACAATGCCATGGGCTGGCATCCTGGCAGGAGACCTATGGCATTGGACAGTCCAACTGCGTGGTGGGCTAGCTCTGATGCAGCTCTGGACATTGCACAGGAGCTGGAGCACTTCAACACTACGATTGGCACACATAGCCTGTTCACACACGTGCAGCTTCATGTGCAGTGCCAAGGCTGCCACCGTGTGGGCACCTACACGCTGTGTGGAGGTGCAAATCAATTCCGTGTCCGGTGCAGCCAATGCCGGAATTCACTTGGCGCTCAGAAATTCCGTTCCCACATTGCCACGCTGGCAACACGCAATCAGCTGGGAGTCAACATCCGTGCACTGGTGGTGGATCCTGCACGCATGGTCTTTGCACCAGTACCGGAGGATAATCCTGTGCGGCAGCTCAGTCAACGCAGGGAGCTGGCAGGTCTCTGCCGTACCACTGGCTTTGCAGAACTACGGGACTCACTGATGGAGTGCCTCACTTTCCTGCTGGAGGACCGGCGTGGTAATCCAGACCCGGTGGAGATCAGGGAGCAAGCAGTGGCATGGCTGGCAGAGAACAGGCAGGCGGTGGAGAACCACTTGGGCACACGGAGCAGAGTTGCGGGAAACACGCTACTGGAGAAGCTGGCAGAACGGTATGGAGAGTTGACCAAGCAGGAGGAGGTGCTGCTGCTGCACGGTGTAGCTGGAGCATTCAATGTCAGCATTGGACACATTCAGCTGTCACGGAAGTTGTATTCTTGCCAGGTCATCCCGGTTGGCAGCTCTGGCCCATACCTTGGTGTAGTCAAGTTGGAAAGCGGTGCCTATGAAATTGTAGTCCATTCACGTTGATTTTGTGTTCCCAATTTGTGCTGTGATTTTGGGATGTGATTTTGGATTCCTTTTCTTGAATGCGGTGAAGGATTTAAGTATGTGTGGTGAGCTGAATGGATTAGCGGTGAGCAATAGTGAGAGAAATTGGTTGATGTACGGTAAAGGAGACCAGACCGGCAACAAGAGTGCTATTAGCTCAGTGGTTGATCTCCTCGGAGTCATTGAGAACCATTTATGGAAAAGGGGCTGGCCTTGACGGGCTGGGCACCAGGTTCGAATCCCAAGGGGGGTTTGAATTTCTGGTGTTGCCGCATTGTACGCAATGTTAATCCTCCACCACACCGAGCTATAACAGTCAGCAATTTGACCTGGGCGGATGTGCACTCTCACTAAATGTTGATGCATTCCTTGTTTTTTGCTTGTCAGAGACACATCACCAGGCTTTGAACACGTGCCACCAGACTTTGAACACGTGCCACCAGACTTCGAACATGTGCCACTCCACTTTGGAAAACACAGGACACTAGACTCTGAGATCAAATTGGAAACACAGGATTAAGTAAGAGATCAAGTTGAGACACAGGATGAACACTGAGGCACAGAATGAACACCGAGACACGGAATGAACACTGAGACACGGAATGAACACTGAGACACGGAATGAACACTGAGACACGGAATGAACTAACTACTGAGGCAGTGGCTGGAACAGCTGCCAGGCATCCAGGCACTGTTGACGGTAGGCCTGCTTGACCTCTTCAGGTGTGTCACAGGCCTGGCCGCCATAGGGTTAGGGTTACAAGGGCTCTCCCACGGAGGTGCTTCACACCGTGAAATCTGTACTAATAGAACTTGTAGAGGGACCCAAACGGAGGGTGTGTGCCAAGTCTGGCGTTAACAAGTAATGCCATTACCGAGATATTTAGCGTTGAAGGTGTGGTGGGCTGATCACCCGGGGAAGAAAAAAAAAGTTTTTGATCACCTCCAAATGGCTTGCTGTCTTAAGTAAACATGTAGAGGGGGTGTGTAGGGAGTATGTATGGAGCGTGGCTAGCCTTGAAAGTGCGTGGTTGCGGGATATGGCGGTTCAAAGTTGGTCTCAGTGGGGGGTTGACCTGGGGTATGTACTTGGGGTGAACCTAGGGCCAACCTAGGTTGAACCTAGGGTGAAGTGCCATTGACTGCCGGAAGTACCATAAAGTGTGGTAAAGTATGCTCAAGGTGCTTCAACCCTGGTACAACCATGGTTATGGTATGATGTTGACGTCAGTAGACCCAAGGTCAAAGGTACCCACACCCCACATCAACTACATGTCAAGCTTGGTCAGGTACGTTTAACATGGACAAAGGTACTTCATTGTGAGGAAAACCCCCATCTACTGGATGTAGTGGGGATGAAAAACCTCAGATGAGGTCCTGGAAACTATCTACAACTGGGGCCAAGGTATCTACAAGCAGGGTCTGTGTACAGTTGAACTAGGGTGAAGGGGAGGGAACTGGCTGGTAAGGTACCTTGTACACCAGTTCATAGTGGTTGCCAGTGTAGTAAAGTGCATGCCACTGACCTTTATCTGTGGTTCCATGCTCTGCCTGCACTTCAAAGTGGGTACAGTCCACATTAACTACCACCAACTTCAGTCCATAGTAGTTGACAGCAGCTGACAAGGTAGCGTCATCTCCCCATGTACCTAGGGTGTACATACCTTCAAGGTACTGTGCCACAGTACAGGGTGGGTTGAAGGCATGGGGAGTACCATTGGTGGCCACAAGGAGAGCTTCTACCATGGGTTGGTGGTGTTCAAGGTACTTGACCACCTCTTCACGCACCTTACCATGGTACTTCTGGGTACCATAAACCAACTTGGCAATGGCTCTGAACTGGCAGTTCCCATCTCCTTGTATGTACCCGGCAGTTACACGGTAGTTCTTACTTCCTTGAAGTTCAGAGAAGATCTCCAAAGGTCCAAGAACATGGGTCAACAGGATGTTGTACTTCTCCAAGCTGGAGTCAAGGTCCCTTGACTTGGTTGAAGTAGGGAAAGGGTCATCTACAAGGTAACAATGCTTGGTCCATTGGTACTTGTACTTGGCAAAGACCTGTTTACCCAACTCCAACTTGGATGAACTGGACCCAAAAGGTTGGTTCCTGCCGTTTGCCCCATGTACATATGCCCTGTACTTACTTCCCCTCTTGTAGATCTTGACACACCTTAGGATCTCCTGCAGGTGAACCTCCTCCAAGAGGGGATCCTTGAACCTGGACTGGGGGTCAACTACAGTTTCCATCACTTCATCAATGTCAACTGTACTTGGAGTCCAGTTCCACCAGGGTCCAAGGTCCTTCTCCCACCTTGAAGTACGTATACCTGAGTTCCAACCTAGGGCATTGAACAGGTCTTGCAGGATATAGGTACGTACCTTACCTGGTTTCTTGGTAGCTCTACCCTGGAAGACCCTAAGTTCCTGAGCTTTGGTGAGCAGTTGGTTGAAATTGTTGAGGTAGTCCCTACGTTTGATGAACTTGAGGCTAAGTTGGCAGTTGGCCATGTGGGGTAAAGTGGGGTTCAACCACTCCTTGAGTTCCAAGAACCCACTATCATAGATCTTGAACCTAGCTTCCTGCACTGTACTGGCATGGACAGTAACTTCAACCCGGAGTCCACCAAGTTTAACTGCTGGGAACTTGGCCAACCTATCTTGACGGTTCAACAAGTTGGTTTCCTTGAGGCGGCAAGCATGGATGGACCTAGGGTTGTAGTTGTTGAACTTGCCTGAAGTGGCCTTCATGGCATGTACAAGGAGGGGGTAAACCTTGATCTTGTAGGTATCACCCCGGTACATGGTAGTCATACTGAGGGAACCATGACCATCACCCAACCTTGTAAGCATGGGATAGGTGGTACAAGTACCTAAAAGGTAGGTTGGGAGCCTTGACCAACACCACATGAACCTGGGCATAGTTCCTTCCAATGTCATAGAAGTTGGTTGCAGCTAGGGGATGCTCGGGTTCACCTAGGTTGACCAGATGTTCAACCGGTACATCATCTAGGTTGAACTTCATTCCATAGCTTTGAACCCGGACTGAAGTACAGCCAACCGACTCCAACCTATCTACAAGGTCGTACATGGTAACATGCTGACTACCCTCAATCATGGTTGTAGGGTAGTTTGACGCCTGCAGAGTGAGGGTGTAGTTCAGTTCCTGCAGGAGAGGTACCTTGTACCTAGGGTGGATCTTCAGTACACAGGGGCCTGTACCTAGGTAGACCCAACCTTCATAGTACTTGACATCCCTGATCTGGGGTGCATGGGAGGTTAAGGTAACAATACTGTACTTGCCAAAGGTTGAAAGTAGGTTCCAGGGGTTGCAAGTGAAGCTAAACCCATCTAGATCCTCCGGTGTCTCGGGATAAGGTACCCTTACAAGGGGGTCTGAATTACAAACAGGGTAGGGTTGCTTAATAAAAGTTGTTCATCTACCCAAAATAGGTATATTTGATTACTTAACCCTACGCAAGTTGCATAATAAAATGTTGCTGTACGGCTCCGTCAATATTGGGCCAACTCGACTCGGGTTGGCAAAAATTTCACTTTTCAGGGACGCACCCATAGTAAGCTATGGCTCAAATAGGCCCAAATGAACACCCTGAAACTCCCATGGAAGGGCGCAAAGTGGTTGTGGAGCTATGGCCGACTTGTCGTTTTGGAGATTTTGGTCGAAGCTCCAAGGGTCCCCCCCCTTTGAAAGTGGGAAAATGGACCACCTCCAATCTCCACGCTAGCTTAATCAAACTTGCTCACACATGCTAGGAGATGCTAGCAGTGAAGTTTCAGAGGAGCGCATCCCTGGTTGCTGAGATACGGTGACTCGGGTTTTGACCCCAACCCAACCCTGACCCTACGTGACCATGTCAGGGGCGTTGGAGGTGGACCTCCTCCCATCTCTACGCTACACTAATAAGACTTCCTTCTATATGCTAGGAGAGGACAGCATCAGAGTTTCAGAGCAGTTGGTGGAGTGTGTGCGGTGGTATGATCACTTACGTGTCTCACCGATACCGACACGAGTCCGATACGTGAAAGTTGAAGTCATTGGATCTCTACGCTACCTTAATGGAAGTTGGTGACGCACTATAGGAGACACTGGAGCCAAAGTCTCAGGCTCTGGCGGTCTCTGGTGTGGCAGCTACAGTGACTCCGAGTCTTACCGATACCACACGGTGGCTGCTCAAGCTATGTTGCACACTCTCACACGGTATGGTTATTAGAGGTTCTGGTGCTCAAGGAAAAACCACTTGGCCTTCTTATGATCTGGCAACCTCAATGGGACTATAAGCTACCGGAATAGTTACAAATTTTGTTAAAGTTTAACAAAAATTGCAACTTTCCGAGCCGTCAAAGTTTTTTGACCTTGAGTTGATTCGGCTAATTGACTTGTCTGCAGATGCGCTGGACACATACACTGGGGCCCACAGGTAAGGGAATGGATAGCCATATCATCTCAAATTAAATGGTTGAGGCTGTATGTCATCATTCAATGTTGTTGAGGTTGACAACCTCCTTAACCTAGCCAACCTAGCCTGCAACCTCAGCAACCCGGACCTCCACCTCCACAACCTAGCCAGCCTCAACCTCAACCTCAACCTCTGCAACCTCACTAGCCTCAACCTCAACCTCAATGTCTGCAACCTAGCCAGCCCAAGCCTCAACCTCTACCTCAACCTCAGTATGGTCAACCTCAGGAGGTGCAAGCCTAGCATGATCAACCTCTGGAGGTTTGAGCTCAACATGGTCAGGCTAGGGTTAGGGTTCTAATGCTTATCCCCAGCTAGGCAGCTCTGGAAGACGGTCCATTTGAAAATTGGAATTGAAATCTGAGGCGCGTTTTGTATTCAAATTGGAAGACGGTCCAATACAAATTAAGACGGTCCAATACAAATTAAGACGGTCCAATACAAATTAAGACGGTCCAATACAAATTAGACCGGAAGCGTCCGAAATTCCTGCTTTTTTGCTTGTTCAGCACGTGTCACAACACGTGTTCTAACACGTCCGGAGCGTCCGAAATTCCTGCTTTTTTGCTTGTGTCACAACACGTGTTCTAACATGTCCGGAGCGTCCGAAATTCCTGCTTTTTTTGCTTGTTCAGAACGTGTCACATCATGTGATCTAACATTCACCATTAAAATTTTATTTCAGGGCCGGAATTTTTGGCTATTTGATTGTCTGATTTATTCTTAATTTATTTATGGCCGCTTTTTTAGGGTTAGGTTAGGGTTAGGGGTATTAGAGGTTCTGGTGCTCAAGGAAAAACCACTTGGCCTTCTTATGATCTGGCAACGTCAATGGGTTAGGGTTCTAATGCTTATCCTAGGGTTACAAGGGGGTGTGCTTTTACAAACAGGGTAGGGTTGCTTAATAAAAGTTGTTCATCTACCCAAAATAGGTATATTTGATTACTTAACCCTACGCAAGTTGCATAATAAAATGTTGCTGTACGGCTCCGTCAATATTGGGCCGACTCGACTCGGGTTGGCAAAAATTTCACTTTTCAGGGACGCACCCATAGTAAACTATGGCTCAAATAGGCCCAAATGAACACCCTGAAACTCCCATGGAAGGGCGCAAAGTGGTTGTGGAGCTATGGCCGACTTGTCGTTTTTGGAGATTTCGGTCGAAGCTCCAAGGGTCCCCCCTTTGAAAGTGGGAAAATGGACCACCTCCAATCTCCACGCTAGCTTAATCAAACTTGCTCACACATGCTAGGAGATGCTAGCAGTGAAGTTTCAGAGGGAGCGCATCCCTGGTTGCTGAGATACGGTGACTTGGGTTTTGACCCCGACCCAACCCTAGCCCTAGGCCGTGGTGCGCCGGCTGCACGCGACGGTCAAGTCCGTCGCCCATTTCCCTGCCAAATGGCGGGCCCCTCCATTGTACGTCACCCCAATGGACAGCCAAATTTAGGGTTATTAGAGGTTCTGGTGCTCAAGGAAAAACCACTTGGCCTTCTTATGATCTGGCAACCTCAATGGGACTATAAGCTACCGGAATAGTTACAAATTTTGTTAAAGTTTAACAAAAATTGCAACTTTCCGAGCCGTCAAAGTTTTTGACCTTGAGTTGATTCGGCTAATTGACTTGTCTGCAGATGCGCTGGACACATACACTGGGGCCCACAGGTAAGGGAATGGATAGCCATATCATCTCAAATTAAATGGTTGAGGCTGTATGTCATCATTCAATGTTGTTGAGGTTGACAACCTCCTTAACCTAGCCAACCTAGCCTGCAACCTCAGCAACCCGGACCTCCACCTCCACAACCTAGCCAGCCTCAACCTCAACCTCAACCTCTGCAACCTCACTAGCCTCAACCTCAACCTCAATGTCTGCAACCTAGCCAGCCCAAGCCTCAACCTCTACCTCAACCTCAGTATGGTCAACCTCAGGAGGTGCAAGCCTAGCATGATCAACCTCTGGAGGTTTGAGCTCAACATGGTCAGGCTTGGCAAGTCCACCCTCAACCTGGATGTCAATCTTGGTATGGTCTACCTCAACCTTAGTAGGGTCCACATTGGCCTCAACCTTGCCTGTCTGATACTGATTGCCAACCTCACCAGGATGCACACCAGCCCTCATCACCTTCAAGCTTGATGTCAACCTCAGCAGCATAGGGTTAGGGTTCTAATGCTTATCCGGAGCTAGGCAGCTCTGGAAGACAGTCCATTTGAAAATTGGAATTGAAATCTGAGGCGCGTTTTGTATTCAAATTGGAAGACGGTCCAATACAAATTAAGACGGTCCAATACAAATTAAGACGGTCCAATACAAATTAGACCGGGCGCGTCCGAAATTCCTGCTTTTTTGCTTGTTCAGAACGTGTCACAACACGTGTTCCTAGCACGATCCGGAGACGTCGGAAATTCCTGCTTTTTTCTGCTTGTTCAGAGCGTGTCACAACACGTGCTCTAACACGTCCGGAAGCGTCCTAAATTCCTGCTTTTTCTGCTTGTTCAGAGCGTGTCACAACACGTCATCTAACACAGCCGGAGGCGTCAGGAAATTCCTGCTTTTTCCGCTTAGTCAGCATGTGTCACAACACGTGTTCTAACACGTCCGAAGGCGTCCGAAATTCGGTTAGTTAGGGTTAGGGTTCTAATGCTTATCCCCAGGTGGGCAGCTCGCGTCTGGCCCTCTGGAAGACGGTCCATTTGAAAATTGGAACACGGTCCAATTGAATTGTGAGGCAGCGTCTGTATTCATCTGGCAAGACGGTCCAATACAAATTGGAAGACGGTCCAATACAAATTCAACTTTTTTTGAGCGTGCTGAGCAGGGAAGACGGTCTACTACAAATCCAAGACGGTCCACTACAAGTCCAAGACGGTCTACTACAATTTCCAAGACGGTCTACTACAATTTCCAAGACGGTCTACTACAAATGGAAGACGGTCTACTACAACTCCAAGACGGTCTACTACAAATGGAAGACGGTCCACTACAAATCCAAGACGGTCTGCTACAAATGGAAGACGGTCCACTACAAATCCAAGACGGTCTGCTACAAATCCAAGACGGTCCACTACAAATCCAAGACGGTCCACTACAAATCCAAGACGGTCTGCTACAAATCCAAGACGGTCAACTACAAGTCCAAGACGGTCTGCTACAAATCCAAGACGGTCCACTACAAATCCAAGACGGTCTGCTACAATTGGAAGACGGTCAACTACAACACTACAATTTGGAGACGGTCCACTACAATTGCAAGGCGGTCTACTAGAACTGGAAGACGGTCAGCTTCAACAGCAAGACGGTCCACTACAAAAGCTTTGATATTTGCAACACCGTTGCATTCCTTTTTTGACAACCGCTCATCATACTCAATCAACATGTCGCAGATCACCTGCCCCGTATGCAACTATGCCTATGCCGCAAGCAACATCACCAACCACTTGCGCAAGACTCACAGTGGTGTGCCTGTCAGTCCAGAGGCAGCGGCAGCTGCTGGACTTGTAGCATGTACTTGCGGACAAGTTGTGATGAATGCAGCAGCACTCCTCAAGCATCAAGGCATCCGCAAATGTCAAGGTGCAGCAACTCAATCAAGTCAGGCTCAACCTACGCCTGCATCAGCACCGGCAGCATCAGCACCAGCAGCAACGACAACAACAACAACAGCAGCAGCAGTCTCTCAAGATGCGGTAACTCAAGATGCAGTGAGTCCAGAGCTTGCAACTGCGCCTGCGGCAGAAGAGCAACCTGCCGACCCTTTCCTTGCCGTGTTGGATCCAGCAATTCTAGCAGAGGAGGATTCAATTGAATTGAATTCTGATTCAAATTCAGAGGTTAGCGTGGAGAGCTCAGAGGATTTTCCCCTGATGCTTGTGGAGGACAACTTGGATGTGGTCTTTGCAGAGGCAGAGGCAGAGGCTGAGGTGGAAGCGGCAGCAGAGGTGGGAGAGGAGGCAGACGGAGAGACTGAGCTAGTGCCGGCACTGGAGCCAGAGGCTGAAGAAATGGAAAATAGTTTCCAGCCTGACGCGTCCTCTGGTGAAGTGCCGGATCCTTTCCCCATTCCGTCTCTGGAGCAGCAGGTGGAGGAATTGGAGGACCCGTCAGATGAAGAGGCAGAGGGGAGACACTGCCGCAGCTGCCAGCACCTGTGCCAGAGCAGCTGGAGCAACAGCAACAGCAGCCAGAGTTGCGGTTGGAGGAAGTGGAGGACATGCCGGTGGACGGCTAGGG
>CAKMXJ010000036.1:0-29070 GCA_928724745.1 Anthracocystis setariae | reverse complement strand
GGAAGGAGCTGGAGGCGGAATGAGAGTTGCTTAGATCAAAGCTGACATCGGCACCGGCGTTGAGTTGATGATGATGAGGGCCAGTGGCGTTGCTTGCAAAGGGCCTGCCTGAAGGCCGGCTGGGCACCGGCGCAGGAGCTTATGAGGCTGGGTGATGGCGTACCGTTTGATCGCTCGAGTGGTCTGAGGAAGTGGTGCGAAGGGCATGTGGGATCGGACTGCTGGAAAGATATTCGCAAGCCGACATTCGCTGTGGCACTGCGCTCGAAGAAGATTCGCTCGTCACGCTGCAGCAGAGTCGACCGAAGACTATACTCAATCAAGTCAACAGACCCTACCAAACGATGGCCATGGAGTTTGGGCCAAACGAGATCACTGAGAGTCTATTCGAGTGGGTTGTAGAGGTGGAATGCGGTCGGATACTTTTGCAGTTGGATATGCTGAGCTCGAAGAACCAGCAAAGCAGGGAAATGATGATCTTGTACCCGCTAAAGATCGTTGCACGTGCTTGAACAGAAGCGTATAGGGCGAACCAATGCGCTGAGCCGATGTTCTGGCGACTGGTGCTCGGTTTGGGAAGAAAGTCGCGCCTCCTGTAATCGTTCGGATGTTCCCGACACCAGCGCAGCTGATCGATCTGCAGTCAGTACAAGAAGAAAGTGAGAACACCAAGAGGCAAAGGTTTCAACTCGACGTGAGACACAATGTGAGCTAAAAGCGGGAGATCGGCCGGCCCGAAACACGGACAAAGATGTCTAAGTCGAAGCTACTGGGCATTCCCCAGAGAAAAGAATCCAGACCTGTGGGTGCCAAACAAAAGTAGTCCTCCAGACGAAGGCTCGCCGAGCAGTAGCGACGGTGGCGACACGCCCGACGCGTCCCAGCTCGCTCGCGATGATGGCGGGCTTTTTCAAGAAGCGGTCGAAGGAGACGGCAATCAACAGGCTGACAAAGTGTGACAGGTGTCACAGATTGACACAGCACAGATTTAGAGCGAGTCCACGCCGAGGCAAAGCTGTGATGTCGGAGGCATGAGTCGGCGTCGAGGAGAAGACGATTTGCCGTAGGTCGATCAACGAAACAACAGTCCAAGATGGCGGGCGAAAGAGTGTAAGCTGCCAAGGAAGGAAGGAGGATGCAGAGGTGAGGGTCAAGAAGGGAGCGAGATTGACGGTGAGAAAGATGGATAGATGCACGCGACGTCAAACGAGTCGGATTGGCCGCGGCATGACGAGGTCAACGAGGCAAGCGATCAAGCGGCACAAAGCATTACTCGGGCTGCGACCGTTGCAGGCTGTGGGACATCGGATTCAAGGACCGTCAAGCTTGCAGAATCACATTCACAGTCAGGGCGATGCGACTTCGACGAGGGAAACGGAAAGCACTGGAAGGCAGCATGCACGTTGGCTGGATTTGACATGGAAGCCTTCGCAAGGGGGGGAGGGAGGCAGAAGATGCGCGACAGCGGGTTGCAGGGGAACAAACAGCGGAACAGCCGATATGCATCAAAGGGGTGCTCACATGTCGAGTCTGAATGATGATTGAAGGGCAAGCACCATAACAATCATAGTTAACTCAGATAGATAGAGTCCTGCAACATTCAGTCAGTACTGTATCGTACTCTACTGTACTGTCATGACTGAGTTTACTCCGTGTTTGGTTGTCAAGAGGGACCACCAAAACGCCTTCGGGGACTCAAATGTTCTGGAGCGCAGCTGCAAAGACGTCCGTCCGTCCGTCCGTCCAGCTGAAGCCAGGTCACCTGGAAAAGCAATTATTAGATTGAACAATATAGATGCAGTAGTGGCAGACTACACTGATCGCATACAGCAGACGACGGTTTCTTCAGCGACCCAACCCTGAGCGTCCAATGCAATCCGGTATTCTGTCTGACGCACTTACGGTTTCCGATCATCGCACGTGATAGTTGCTCGAAGCACAGGATGGTGTGGTTAGTTTGGCCTTGTCATGGATCTCTTGACAAGCTGAGACGAGCGGAAATAGAAATCGAAGCGATCTTTTGGCACCAGCGATGCCGGCTATCAACGTCGCAACGTCAAAGCGTTCTGCAACAGAGAAAGTGCAGTAGCAGCCAAGAACAATCATTTTTGTCCCCTAATTCTCATCGCACAATTCAGCTCAGCTCAGGACAGCACAGTTGCTTACGAAAGAGGCTCAGAGGCAATCGGCAAAGTGGTCAAGGCGATGGATCGGAATGATGTGCATTGATGGATGCAAGTGAAACAAGGGCTTGCCGTTGGGCCAATGCAGGTGAAGCATCGAATCCGGTCTGAGTTCTTTTACGTTTTCCATTGTGGCTGCAAGTTCCAGAGGCTGACTTTGCATTAGAGCAGAGCGGAGAATAGATGCAGTAGTGGTAGAAGATCATATTGGGCTTGGAAAGAAGGTGCAGTTTGGGAGTGTAAAGAGCGCAAAAGGACCGCTGCGTCTACTGCCAGATCGTGGGAGCGATGATCTGCTGTGAGCTAGCTGAGTTTTAGCAAATTCATGCTCGTCGTCGTCCTTTTTCACACAAAAATCCCGTTTTCTTTCTGTAGCAGTCAGGCACACTGCAAGAACTGTACAGTACTGATCTGTTCTGTCGGGGCTCGAAAATGACGTCGGTTATCGCTGCAAATAGAAGGGAATCACTGCAGAGAGTGAAGATTTCGAGCCAGCAAAGTACACAATGCACAAACTTGAGTACGACGGCATTTCTGATTCAGTGCCGTATGTGGTGGTGTGTGATTGCAGCGCAGAAGAAACACTCCCACGAGTCTGCATATTGAATCTCGTAGGCTGTTTCTGCTGCCCGAGTCTGAGTAGGAACGACTTGCACCGACTGCAAGGTCCGTCGGAACCTCCGACGTGTAAGCATGGTGCGACAATCGAATCCGACAACGATCGAGTCAATGCAAGGACAAGAGCGGCACCACCTTTAGCCAGATGCAACGCAGCAGTCCGGATTGAGTCTGCCTAAGTCTGGCTTCCACCATCATGGTCCCAAGCGTAAACCGGGCAAAGAAACGATGGCGGAGAGGGTTGGATGGTGCACTTGGTGCTCCACTGTTCATGCTCTACCCGAGATCACAGAAGCGATTGTGTTGAATGCATCTCATCAGCTGTTGCGTCTCGCCTATGGAGGGGCTGCATGGTTGCTACATTCCAGCGACCGTAAAGCAAGGAGATTTGACCGGTGTCGGGTACAGTACACGGTCAGCGTTGGGGGATATGGGAAAAAAAAACAAACCCAAGATGCGACCCGCGACGTTTTTTCACTCTGCAAACCACCTCCTCGCATCGCCAATTCTACACACGCACCCTTGCAATCATTTTGTTATATCCGAGTACTGTATAGTACGACCAAAAGCGGGGCGTGTGAGTTCACTACCGGACGGGGTACTGTGCTTAGGAAGAAACAGAACAGAAGGGCGTCCCAAAAAATAAAAAAAAACCGCCGAACCCGGAAGAACTTGTTGTTCGAGACGGATTCCACAGCGCGTTCTATGGCCCGAAAGGCTCGCTTGTGTGATTCAGCCGAGTTGTCGAATTTGCGGAGGCACGGATAGTCGGTGGTGCACGTCTGCTCGCGCAAAAAGTGAATCGACGCAAAAGAGTCAAAAGAAGAAAAACAAGGTTGCGAGCTGCACCGCTAACCATCCCGTCCCAGAGGCATCGCCACAGCTCTGAATCGGCAAGCCTTTCTAAATCGGCAGGCCCGAAGCTATCGCCTTTTCTTAGATGCCATCCTATGCTCCGCCACCGACCTTGTTGCTTACCGGCAGGGGATTAGAATGCAGGTTCGCCTTATGAAGCGGCGAGTGCTCGAAAGAGTCCCCACGAACCGAGGTTTGGATTTGGCTTTGGCTTTTCGAACAAGCATCTACTCAGACGATGTCGGGTGCTTGGCTTGCTAGGAAACTAATCGGCCTGGCATTTCCTTGCCGGCCCGATTCGCCGCTCTTGAGTCCGCCGCCCTTCGACTTGCATGCATCGAAGTCGCTGCTGACGTTAATTGAGCGATGCATCCGAGCAACCTTGGACAGTCATACGAGCTCGCCGCCGCTTAAGCACGGCATCTCGCTTTCGATCGCGGTTCACTTTTGCCGAGGACATTTTGCTCGCAAGTCATCTTTAGTGTGAAGAAAGGACGAAACATGTTTCTCACCATGAACCCCATTTAACTGTGACAATGCAGAGGGCTGGTAGGCTCGGAGCCGCACGCGTGTCGGGCTAGATGAGGGCACTACGGGTCTAGTTTATGTGGGGAGCCATCTACTTGCCAGTCATGTGAAGAAAGGCGTGCTAGTATTTAAGTATTTGATCGAGAGGCCAGGGGCCACGGAGCGATGTACTGTAGGCAACGAGTCTAGTATTGATCAGATGGACTTGCGGAGGAGGTGGCAGAGTGCTTGAGAGCAAATGGTGGAAAGGAAGCGCATCGCATGCGATCTCGCTTGGCTTTAGCTCAGGTCGAGCAAGCTAAAGCGAAGTCAACCCGGCGCGCGCCTATCAACGTCCAAAGTGGCGACCTGAAGCGAAATGGATGATCAGAGCCATTGCACGCGCCGCTATAGAGATTCCAGCTGAACGGCACAATCCTCGGTTGCAGCATAGCAAAGATGGCTTGTTGCGTTTGCAAAGTGGCCGGCCTCCTTTCTGGGCCGCTTTCTTGGGTTCAGTAATTAGTTCCGAGAAGACATCGAGTCGCCACGCCGCCGCCAAGGCAGGTACCGAACTTAGTTAGCAATCAACCATGAGAAAAAGGCAAACTACTTGTTTTCCGAAAATGGACACCGGACATGTGATTTTCTCACCTGGAAGTTTCGATAAATTGTCTCACTTGACCGCCGCTTGCAATTCCTGTTTCTCATTCATACAGCACTTGGATCTTTGCAGCTGCAATCTTGTCGCCTTGTTTCCATTTGATATGATATCGTTTGGTGCAGTAGAGCAGCTGCAAGACCGTGCCATCGTGTGTTTGTGTGGATCGCATTCGGGCCTGCAACATATTATACTGTACGACAACGTGCGATGTAACCATTTCAAAGGCGCCCTGCTATCCTGGATATGCTTTCTTACCGAAGTCTGCTGTCTAGCCGAGACCGGGTCCCTGCATCTGGACGCCTCGTTCTTCCATTTTGACTTGATCTGAATGAGGAGGTTTCAGTGGTGCTGCTTGGAATTCGTTCTTTCTTTTTCGAACTTGTGTACACTATGCCGTGCCTTCACCATTGGGAGGGAGACCACCTGGACGGTTTGAACTGGACTTGATGGTCGGAAGCGAAAGCTCGCTTCCAGGAAGTTGCACAAGTTCGCAATTAGGGATGCTGGTGTTGCGGCTGCGCAAGGCCACTTCTGTCTGAACCTTTGGGTCCGCGCGACCAGCACAGCTTCCTAGCCGTCAGAGTCCAAAGTAAAGTGCTCGGCCTGCTCATTGGTGGCATTCTGCACTCTTCCCTTAGCGAAGGGAGCAACGTCGATAGCAGTGGACTCATTGCCCTTTTTCACCCTCGACCATCTTCGGAATTGGGTCGTACTATATCGCTGTAGGGTCGACACAATACCGCATTCTTGAAGCTAGGTGGGATCGATCTCCTTTGTGAGCGTCACACAACCGATTTTTGTAGTTGGCCCTGCGGGTTGGGCGCGCAAGCCGCATGAACTTGTTAGATCGATGCTGCACCATGGTTTTTTTCTCGAGTCGAGAGCCGACCTCCACAAAACCATTTGAGCTCAGCTTGAACGCATGCTTTCGTGACCACGACCGAAGATGGCATCAAACTCCTCCTTTCCGCTACACTGCGCCTTCTTCGCGATCGTGGCAAGACGAGTCACCATTGATTTGAGGACAGACATGCCAGCGATATGGTGAGATCAACAAGATTTCAAGGAAGCCAACAACGATGGTCCATCTTCGGTTGAACGACCCGGACACCTCACGGAACAAGCACATCAACTACATCACAGCATTGCCTCAATATGCTGATAGCGAACAGGCACGCCATCGGCTGCTTCAGCTGGCAGCCCAGGTGCAGCCAGTCATGAAGAAGCATGGATTCCAGATCAACTCGCTGGAGGAATTCGAATGGAATCGCGAATTCGCTGGACGAAATTGGAACAACGGCGAAACAGTCGAGCTGGTCCTAAGACGCCAAGATGGCTCATTTGCTCCTCTGCAATGGGTGCTCATGGTCTTTTGTCATGAGTTGGCTCATATCAAGTACATGAACCATATCCCGTCCCAACATGGCAAACTTGATGGCGAACTTCGCAACGAATGCAGACAGCTTCAGTCGCGAGGCTACTACGGCGATGGGTTCTGGTCGGCGGGGCAGCGTCTTCAGGACAATGTATTTGTCGCAGGCAGTGGCATCAACTCGCTTCAAGGTTTGCCCGAATACTCTTGTGGTGGCGCCTTCCGAAGCAAGCAAGCCAAAAGCCGAGCTCGAAAGCGGCGGCGCACCACGGCCGCTTCCCAATCCCGCAAACCAGGCTTCCGCGGACCCAGTCTTCATACGGGCGCGCAAACTGCACCAAACGCCAAGGGCGGCCGACGCATGCAGGCTCCATTGCCAGGCAACGGCTCCCGCGTCGATGGCAACAATCATCTTCCGCCAGCATCTGCGTCTAGCTCATCGTACAAGCAGGATGTCAATTCGACTTTTCGAAAGCGTACCCAGACCGCTTCGGCGAGAGAACTTCGCGCTCAAGCTGCCCAACGACGCTTCGACGCCCTGAAGGCAGAGGATACCGAAGCCAAGGTCCATGCGCAGGGCTCCTTTTGGCCCTCACGCGAGGGTGATGAAAAGACACGGTCTGCAGGCTCGATCTCATCGGCCAGTAGCAGTCATGCCATCAAAGAAGAGGACAGCACCGGGACAGAAAGCGAGACAGAGGACGAGAAGGATACCATCCATGGCGGTTTAATCATACGCTTCGACGACTCCTCTGAAGATGAAGCAAACACTGCAGATAACTCATCGGCTTCTCGGAGCAAACAGGACACGGAAACCGTCGGTGCAGCTCGAGTAAAAGGCGAGACAGATCCCGAGGCACATTCGACGCTGGCCACTAGGGAGAGCGAGCAGCAAAGATTGGATCGAGCGCGTCTCCACCGCCAACACGAGCTCGAACAAGGTGGCAAGCTTCGCTCTACGGACGAAGACTGGCTAGATTTCTGCGCCATCTCGACCTTGCCCAACGCCAACTCGACGGCAGAGGATCCAGCCCCAAGCGTCAAAACTCGAGTCCAGAACTCCAGACACGATCCGATCGAGATCCTCTCTTCCGATGATGACAGCCCACCAGTTGTGTCAAGCAGGCCACCGGCTCAACGTCGGCTTGTACAATCCTCACCTTCCTCCGCACAGGAATGGAGCTGCCAAGTCTGCACGCTTCGAAACCCCGCTGGTGCAACCAAGTGCGATGCCTGCTCCACCACAAAAGGATCTCGTATCGTCGGCCAATGATCGCTCTAGACCTTAAGGCATTCATCACAGCACGAATAGAACGCAATTTGTTGGATTTAACCATCCCCAATGCACACAACCCCCGCTTGAGTTTTGAGGTCTCGATGGGCAATGTTTGCGTGACAGTGCTGTTCATTCGCTGAACTTGTCCGACAGCTGATTGGCGATGGCCTGACTGGGCAGTCGGGACAAGTAAGCGGTGAACGCGTTGCGATCGCTCTTGTCCTGGATCTTGGGTACGAAGCGCAGGCTTTCTTGAACGTGGTTGTGCTCCACCAACTTGACGATGAAAGGTGTGTAGCCGACAGGCGAGCGTTTCGAGTTGGCTGACGAGATGCAACAGCAAAGCAAGGTCAGTTTACGCGCTGGGATTCTCTTCCATGGACCGGCGTGACTTACCAAATGTCCACAAGCCATCCCAGTCTTTGCTCTGGATGAGAGTGTCCAGCTTGATGTTCCAATATCGCTTGTCCGGAACTGTGAAATCGGACCGAAGCTTCTCTGCCTTTTTGGACATGTTGCGGAACAGTAGCTGTCGGATGGTTTCGTTGAGTGATAGGCCAGTGTATTGACTTCGATGGCCATCTTCCTTTTCCAAAGCTTGCTGGATAGCCAACAGACGGATTTGCTCGTCAACGAGCTAGATAAACAAGGACCGAGCCAGGCACACAAACAGGTCAGAAAGTGGAGCACAAACGAGATTTCAGACAACGAACGATCTTTACTTACCTTTGCCTCCAACACCCGTTCCTTATCCTCGCCGAAGAACTTCATGGCCATCCTGAGCTTGAAGATCTTATCGGTGAGCTCGGTTTCGGAAAGACTCTGTAAAGCGTTGGCTTCTTCAAGCGTCAAGATAGCCGAATCCGTCCGGCGATCGTCCTGATAGTAGAAATCCTTAAGCAGATCGCGATCCACCTGTTTCGCATAGCACTCCAGCAGATTCGAGGCCAGCGACAGATACTGGCGTGTTGAGGCCAGCTTCGACGTCGTTCGCGTGCGATCCGAAGCAGAGGCGGAAGTGCTGCTTGGTACCCTTGCATCCGAGATGGGCGCTTGAACGATGCGAAAAAAATCACCGCGAGAAAGTTGATTTTTAAGGCGCAATAGCACATGATAAATCAGATCCGTGTCTCCTGACTCGATCGCCTTGACGAGCGCAAGCTTGTCCTCGCGCATGTTGAGCAGCAGAGGGATCTGATCAATAGCCCGAGCCTCGTGGTCGAGCAAGCGCGTGGCCAAATTGCCTCTTCCTGCTTTCCATGCAGTCCAAGCAACCCCAGCGAAACTGATGGAAGCGGCTCCATCGCTGTTTGCAGGGCCCACCGCTTTGGACGACGAAGGAACATCCGCTGTAGCAGCAGGCGCGCCATTCTCATCTCCACCAAGCTCGCCCACTTGCTCATTGAGGATGGTAGCGAGGCGAAATTTGTCTACAATTTCATCGCATAGACGCTCCTCGGCAGCAGAGATTGAAGCTGCCGAGCCTCCCAACGGAGGCCTCGTTCTCGCGATCTTTGCTCTTGCCCAATGCTTGAGGATGGGGTCCGGTCGAATGTGAAGGAAGCGAGCGATCTTGAGCGAGAGGAAGTGGTGATTTTGTGCTGTCAGCCGCGACAACAGCGCTGTCGGCCCGACAGCAACATATTGCTCGTAGGAAATAGGGATCCCTGTCTGATAATTACGGGCTGCGTTGAGGACACGCAGGGTCCTTGCCATGTCGACGAAAGAGGTTGGATCATACAAGTCTACGAAGCTCTTGCCAAACGAGGCAGCTTTGAGCAGGCGTTTCTGCCAGGCGAGGTCCCATTCGTACGCAGCAGCTCGAAGACAGGTATCCACGGCGTCTGGCAGACTGCTGCGGATGGCTCTGATGCCTTCGTCCGCTCTGCTACTCTTTGCACTGAATTGCTCGGCCGCTTCGAACAAGAGCGCCGCCGGGTCATTGGATCCCGGTCGAAAGACTCGACTAGAGACGTCGGACACTTTCTGAACAAACTCGTGGCGGTCTGACGCAATGATACGAAGGCCATCCACTTCTCCTACCAGATGCGTGGGTCCGCCGTAAGGATAGCGGATGGAATCTCCAAAGGGTCCGACCATGACGACTTCGTCATGAAATGCCAAAGCGATCGCGTTGTTGCCGCACCACTGGACCCCCCCGGACACCACTGCCTCCTATGCCTCCCTTGGTGCCTGAGGAAGCAGCGTCTCCATTCAAGGATCGGAAAGGGTCATCGACGATGGCGGCGTCTTGGTAAGCTTCGCTGGAGCGAATGTCGAATTCGCTGAGACTGCGAGAGAAGTCGGCACTTACCACCCAGAGAATGAGATCTGCGGTCATGAGCGCCAGAAGCTTGCCATTGGGGGAGGGACGAATGACGTGGAAGGGACCCCTCGAGAGGCGCATGTCCTGGCAAGCGGTCTCGATGGATGAAGGACCAGCAGCCGATCGTGTAAGAGAGAGCAATGTGGCGCCCTGTGCAACGAGTACCGTGGTACGGCCGGATTGCGACACACTGGGCGGGACGACGGCCCAGGAGGATGGGGAAGTGTGAGAGTTGCCCAGCTGGGTCTGTGATTGGTCGAAGGGTGGAAGCAGCTCTGGAGCTGATGCTTGGACAAGATCGTCATCAGCTGAAGGGAGTGCAAACCCGTGTTCGCCGCCGCCACTCAGAGCGACGGCTCCGGCGTACTCTCCAGACTCGGCATCAACATCAAGCCCTGGAAAGCGCCACTCAACAAAGCGACGGGTACCAACAAAGGCCACCAGACCTCCTGCCCAAATTTTTGCCTCTATCACACCGGTCTCTGTAGCCTCTGTACCGAGCGAGTGCTGCGTGTAGAAGGAGTTGGAGGTGGCCTCGATGGGGACAGGGCGGCTGCGCGAGCTTGCGGCATTGGAGGGTCGATCGGTCGAGGCAGGACACGGGGATAGCAGGGTGTAAATGCGAACGGTGCCTTCTTCGAGGACTACGACGAGCTGTTCCAGAGCATTGAAATCGAGCGCGATGATTCGGAGCGAAGGATCCCATGGAATGCTCTCGATGAGTTGACCGGCTGCGGTGTAGACGAGAATCTTGGGTTTGAGCAAGGAGGCTTTGCCTAGCGAGACGAGGCGGGTGGGATCGCGGATAAGTGCGATAAGACCACCATTGCTGGCGGCTGCGACCACATAGTCTGCGAGGTTTTCGATGCCCCAAGTGAGTGCGTAGAGCTCAGTTCGTCGATAGAAGATGTCCTGCAAGCTGGTCCACTCGGTGGTCGGATGGTTGGCTTGGACCATGGCAGACTGAACGTCCGCGCTCGAACGAGCCAGCTGTAGCTGATTGGCAAGATGGCCAAAAGGGCGCTCGAAGGAAGAGCCGACGTTGGGGATGGATGTGGGAAGCGTCGACGAGGTGGAAACGAGCAGTGGTGAAGAAGCAAGCCGAGGGTGTGTGGTCTGTGCTGTGATTTCAGGAGCAAATTGGAACGCAACGCGAGCACAGAGCGTGTGGAGGAAGAGCGGCGCGGTCGGAAACTCCGATAAGCCAACGCAGCATCAAATTCAAAACGACAAACCTCACCATCTTCTGTCATTCTACCAAAAGACCTAGCCAAGAGGTGTCATTCGTCACCCGCAACTTTGCCTCGTCGCCACAGGCAGCAGCGCGAAGCCAGAGATCACGAGAGGAACCGCAGGCCCACCCATCGAGGAAGCTACAATGTCGCATGCATCCTTTCCCGGCAAGGCTTCGTCGACCGGCTCAACTTCGGATCTCACAGGGCCACCACCGCCTTCAGGTCGAAAGGGCAAACTATCGCCACATGTGCGACAGGCACAAGCTATCTCGAAGCTCCTGGCGAATCCAGAAAAAGAGATGCACATCCCGAGTGGCCCCAAGGAGAAGACCATACGACCGCCTCGCGATGTCATGAAGAATGTAACCGGTTCGAGCGCAGGTGCAGGGTCGGGCGAGTTTCATGTCTACAAACAGCAACGAAGGAGAGAGTACGAGCGCATCCAGCTGATGGAGGAACAAAGCAAAAAGGTAAGCTCCAGCAAGTCGAACGATTCCATCGTCACCATGTTGGGAGCGCAGATACTGAACTTGTTGTCCTTCGTTTCCCACCGCGACCGTTCAGTTGACGGAACAAGAAGAGTTCGAACGGAAGCGTTCCGAGGTTCAACGCAGAGATGAAGCAAAGACGGACAAGAATCGCGCCAAGCGGGAAAAGAAGAAGCTCGCAGCATTGAAGGCTCAATCGGCCGCCAAAGGCAAGATTCGCCACAGAGCGTCTCTCGGTAAGACCGAAGCACGATCCGACGGAGAGGCCGAAGCCAAGAAACAGCGTTTACACAACAGTGCAGTAGAGCGCATCGCATTCAAGCCCAAGGAAGACTCGAATGACGAAAGCGCCGACGAGTCTTGATACAATCTCACATCTGCTTCACATACTACACGATCGCTCGTGCTCATGTCCCTGATTCGGGTGTTTCCAGCTGGATCGGCATTGCAACAGCAACTCTGCGTTCATCCGCATTATACCAAGAACAAGCAAAAGGAACCTTACAACAAAGTGCGTGTGTATTTGACCCAAGTGCCAATCTGCTTGTACGTCGCTGCAGCTTTCGACACCTCCGTATCCACAGTAAAGTAATCATGCACCTGGTCCGGGTACACGTGGTGCACCACCTTGCAGTTGAGCTCGCCTGGGCTCAAGATGATCTTGTGCGACGAAGTCGAGGTGGGTAGTCCCTTGGCTTTTCGAAGCTGATTGGCCAGCATTGTACCCTCATCCAGCAACGTCTCGCCGCCTCCGTTGGCGACGAAGCAGGGTGGCATCGCAGCCAACTCAGCCATGGTCTTGTTCGTGTGGGTATTCCAGGGATCCGATAGAGGGTAGGGGAGCTTCTCGAGTCCCTGTGCAGATACCCCCCATTCCTCGTATGCCATTGTGATGATATCTCGGCCCACGTTGCCTTCTCGACTCTTGAACGACAGATCCTCCGGCGCCGCCCACGGTGAGAGCAAGATCAATCCAGGCATCTTGACGGATGCAGGTTCGTCGAACAAGAGGTGTTTGTAAGAGCGCAAGTAGCGCTCCAGCTGCAGCGTCAACCACGCGCCATGACTGTCGCCGCCAATGTAGATCTGTTCTGGCGAATAGCCCAGCTCGTTGATCAGGAATAGGTAAGCTGACAGGGCCTGGTACAGCTGAACCGGCGAGGCAGCAAAGGGAGCCAGGTTGTAGTCGACCGAAAAGATGTCGATCCCGGCGTTGCGAGCAAACGTCTTGGCCAGATTCTGGCCCATATGGACGTCGCCCGCGTTGAACGTGACTCCAGCCCCTCCGTGGAAGTAGCAGACGACAGGTCGGCTGGGCTTGGTGCTTGCACGAGGTTGCGCGGGCACCACGTGCGGCTTATGCGTAAACCAGAACGCACGGACGCTCCACTTAAGCCACTTGGCATCCAGCAAGGGCGGACCCGTATAAGCCTCGGTCGCAATCTGACGGCGATCTTGCGGGCTGGTTTTGACAGCAAGGATGCCATCCAGGTATTCGGGGCCCGCAGGAGTGATCCACACCTTATCAGCCCTGCCGTGCTTGACATCGAGCTTGAGCGCCTTGACCGCATCTTTGGCGAGGACGACCGAGCCACCCGGTCCCGACAGATTAAGACAGCCGACGACGGTAGCAAGCAGTGTGTTGCGGTCTCGAAGACCTCCCTTGCGAGGAACGATGGGCTGTACACGGAAGCGGATCAGATTGCGCATGACACGGCGTACAACGAGGATGTAGACCGCCGTGACAAAGCTCCAATTCTTGTTGAGTCGGAAACGAGGGATGAGACTGCGGATCATGTACCACGGGATCGCGATGAACGAGGTAGGCAGGAAGTAGAGCTGAAACAAGAGCAATCGCAGGAAGGGTACGAGGATGGCGGGCCTAGGCGGCGAAGCGCGTCTGACGGCTGCCAGCACGTTGGGATCCACCTGGCGCTTCGTCCCGCCAAGGCTGACGTCGCTCGAGCTGGCCCCCGTCCGTGTACTGAACGAAGGAGTCGACATGCTTTCTTGACGGTGGGGAAGGTGACCTTGGGATCGTGTCTGTTGTATCGGTGTACAAGAGTGATCAGCAGCAAAAAGACGGAAGCCAACACCGAACTTGGCTGAAGAAGGAGATGGTGTGAACGGCGAAAGTGCCGCAGACGATGTCGTGAGTCTAAAGCGGTGAGTGTATCAATGGAGTTGGAAATGACAACGGGTTCTGTAGTGCACTGTATTTGATGTAGCACAGAGCTTCTGACATCCGCGTGACCGAACAAGAGTCGGTCGAATGGTCCGCCTCGGATTTTTACCCTTTCCGCAGGGAGTCACGCCGGCTCTCTTGCCTTCGTCACAGAGAAAATGTTCCTCCTTACGCCTGTGTGTCTATTGATTGCATTGGAGCCCAAGGTCGGTTTCGAAAGACTGTACCGTACAGTAGCCTGTATCTGCCGAGCCTAGTTGTTCTACAAGGTCAAGGAGCCGCCCCTCAAGTTGTTTTTCTTTGTATTACCGTGCACTCCGTGCTCAGCACTTCCAAGACCCCCGCAAGTTTCTGAAAGAAAGCGAGGCTGCTAGGCGTCCGGTAACATTTCACGTGAAAACGCACGAGCGATTAGCAACTTGTTGCAGTGCGCGTTGAGAAAAGTATGAGAGTTGAATTTCTGGCGTAGCGGGCTATGCTCGCTTGCTTCAATGTTAGAGTGTTCAGTCACGTGCTTGGGTGACACGCGTATGCTGAGCTAGAAGCAATTTGCCTCTAGCTCATCTTCTTGGTGGTCTCCCACCATCATCTCACTCAATTGCAGACCTCACAGGCTGCAATTTGTTGATTCATCCTGCGCCTTGGCTCGAGCACACTCCACTCGCCTTTAGCGCTCACCTTCTTCACTGCTGCTCATATTGCTCCTTTGGTCCAAGCAATTGACAGGCTCTTTTTAGAGTAATGTGGTCCCACGGCTTGGCAAGCCGTGATAGATACCACCAACATGCTGTTACTGGGTTGGTGACCCAGTCTCCCAACATAGCTGTGCTGCAGGGTTGGTCGCCCCAGCATGTCTTGATCTTGACAGCTCAGCACAACTGACACAATCAGTGTCCCAGCAGGCCCCTCACCACAGCAACTTGCCCCTGACCTCTGACAAGTCAGGAACACCCCCATTGGGTGACCTTGTAGCCGGCGTGCTCAAGTGCTTTGTGCAATTCTTGGTGGTCCTTTCTCCTGCCACCTCGTCAACCGTCATCGCTGGGGCCCAACAGCGCCAAGCAGTGGCGTTCCTCTCCGGGCTCAATAAGCTTAAACTTATCGATTCATCTACTGGCACTGATCCCCAGTAGCGACACACTCACCAGCATCTGCGTAGCTCAGCAGGCGTCAAGAACTGGCTCGACGAGCAGGCAAGAGGCTTTGCCCTGCCAACAGCGCGTGTACCTTGTCTTGCTTGGCCTGGCAAGCCGCAATTCAAGCTCTCCGTTGCTTTCTTCACCATATTTGCCTGCGGCCAGGTAGCACAACATTGTTGCTGCTCCTCCGTCCCAGGTCCCAGCCCATGGAGGACGATTGCGCCTGCTTTTGCTGTAAGCACTTCTAATGCTTAGCCCTAGCCCTAGGCGGTTGTCCCCAATGGCTGGCGGGAGACAAATCTCCCCTGCCAAATTGACCTGACGCGTCTTGTCTCCCACCCCCAGGAGACAAGCCAAATTACACTGCTCAAGTGCCGCAGGAGAATCAAATATTTTTTGGCTGAGCGGCAGGTTGGACCCTGGGAGACGCGTCAAAATTGGCAGAAATTGGTTGGGTGGTTCACGTGTTTGGCCAGACTGCTGAAGTGCTCAGCGGACAAATTCAACTTTTCACACTCATGAAAGAGGGCAGGAGCAGCGGACAGGAGATGGGAGACAAAGGCAGGAGACAGGAGACGGGAGACAAAGGCAGGAGACGCTTGTTACAGGCAGCGAAGCCGAGGCGGCAGAAAACTGGTTATTCGGCCGCTCTCGGTTCAAGCGCGGTTAAGAGGGCTACGGTCAACCGCCCTCGCATTTGGGTGAGGGGAGATACGTGGCCAAGCAGTGCGTCAAATTTAGCAGTGGCGTTACTCGCGGGCGGCAAAGTTGGAGCGGTGGAAAACACGCTTTTCGGCCGCCTTCGGAGTGAGTGCGGCTCAAAGGGTCTCTCTCAGCCGTTTTTGTCCATAGCGGTTGGATTGCGGTTGTTCGACAGCGCAGAGACGCCGGATTGCGGCAACGCCATCTTGGAGCTATCAGCAGTCAAGGGACACCATCTCGGACGTTCTCAGAGGCTTGGAGGTGATCAGCTGCGTGTACCACGGTCAGTACATGCGCACACGCAGGCCGTGCAGCTGGACAATAGGCTAGCGCTGGAACGGCCTTGCCATAGGGGCTTGGAGCTGTCATACTTAAGTCCTCCCCCCTCTGGCTCGCAGTGGATGAGCTCCTCGTCCACTCTACTTCTTACAACACAGTCTCTAAGCTCAGTATAGCTTCTTAACGTCGTCTTCACGATCATTCAGTTTCTAGTTCAGTAAGTTGCAATACAAGTAGCATTGCAGCTTCCTCGCGTGCCTCCGTTCAAGTCGGAGAACAGCTAGACCTCGTCGGTACCGGTATCGACACCGCAGTGCGTAAACGCTGCCTACAAGCTGACATTGGGACGTCAGGCCCTAAGCCGTCGCCGTAACAGCTTGGTGATCACTTCCAGTGACCATCTAACCAATCAACACGCCTTCTGCCTCGTCAAGAGCGCTCACGAGACATTAGGCCATCACGCCGCCGTACCGAGTACGCCGTGCTGCCTCTGAACGGAGCGCCAACATTGGTCAGTCGGTAAAAGGTCGAACGCGGTTGAGAGTCTCACACTCCGCCGCCGCTAAATTGAGTGCGGCTTAATAGCCCTCACCGGGCCGCCGGCGTACCTGCGCAACCCACCTCGTACCTCCCAGTTGCACAGGCGCGTAACACAAACTCAGCGGCCCAGCCCAACAGGACCGCACCGCTCTCGAAACAAGATCGGCCTATTTACCAGGCGCCCGACCGCTGACATTAGAGTGGATCGTTCAAGCAGCGCCCCGTACTCGACATGTCCGACGCAGCTGTGCCGCGAGGCAGCACTCCTCGCAGTTGGGCTTCGTCGCCTCCTGCAGCGAACCCGGAACCATTGCTGCAAGGCTTAATTGAGGACATACGACTTCAGATGAAGGAGGTCCACAATCAACGCATGGTTTACGAAGCTAGTCGACAGGAGGCCATGCTGAAAGAGAGCCAAGACCGACTCCGCTTCCAGGAGAAGCTCTACACGCTCATGGACCTTGCGACCGGCTCAAAGCCGTCGTCCACGCCTTTGACAGCTATTCCAGCTCCGTCACGACCTCTAACGGCGCACCAGGAGGAGATTCTCGCGCTCAAGGCTGAGATCACAGACCTCCGGGAGCTGATCAAGCCTGCTCTACGACGAGGGGGTGAGCCAGAGGTCGCCGCCGTTGCCCCTGGTCTTGAAGCGCACGAGGAAAGATCGTACAGCATGCATGATGATCCTCGGCGCTCTACCCCGCTGGGCAGCTCCACTCCCGCCCGTCGGCCAGCGACGTCAGTCCTACGCTGGAATGACGAGTACAGTCAAGAGGACTTGTATTCGATGTCCACTGGCCGACGCCCCGCCTGGGACCACCCTACGATGCCGACACGGGAAACAAACTTCAAGCGCAACACTACCAAGAATGATCTGAAGCTAGATTTCCCCGACTGGCAAGAGGATGACCTGGAAATGTCACTCATTCAGGTCGAGGCCTGGTTCCGATACCAAGAGATGGCCGACGGCCGCAAGAGGATCCAGTTCCTAGGGCCGCATCTCAAGGGTCGGGCTCTCACTTGGTACCGGTCGAAACTACGAGCCGATCCATCACAGTTGGGTGCGTTGTTTGGGGACTGGGCTCTCTTCGTCAACCAACTCAAGCAGCTCTATGGGGTACATGACGAGAAGCTAGACGCTTTCAATAAGCTCTACGCCCTGCGCCTTGCCAGCAACAAGCCAGGTGCCGCAAGCAAGTTGTCATGAGGCGTTCCTCCCTATAACGCTTACGCTTCCCAGATCGCCGATCCAAGCCCGATCCGCCGTATCGGGCTGACTCCTATTTTCGCTGGTTCCGCTTTCCCTGTAAATCTCGTCTCACTCACACTGCCTCCATCGAAATGACATCGATCACTCATTTAGCTCAAGCTCACTGCACGTCAGAACCTTAACCTTAACTTGGTTATGACATGGTGACAAGAGCGCGGAGTTCGACACACACCTCAACAGCCTGTACCACGTTCCTGGAACCAATCACAAGCTGTTCTACACGGACTCCGAGAGTTTCGTCCCACCACGCCCACCAAACTCGCTTTTTGACGGCTGCCAAACATGACCCGAAGCCGCAATCAACGCCTTACGCCTCCGGAAACAGTTCTTCCGCCTCCGGAAACAGTTCTTCCGCCTCCGGATTCCGAAACCAACATGCCAGACGATCCTGGACAGCTGTCAGAACCGGCCCCGGACGTCGTCACGCAGCTACTTGACGTGCAAAAACAGCAAAACCAGCGTTTTGATGCGCTAGCTGACTCGCTTCAAGCTGTCACAACGTCTCTTGACAGGCTTCAACTTGCGCAACAAGTCACGAATGACACACTCTCTCGGCTTCTGAAGCTTCTAGTGACGTCAAATGAAGCTTCTGCGCCCAAGAACGCCAACGTCAAAGCCGAAAACCTTACTTCTGACGTTTCCAGGCTGTCCAAGAACGCTGCAAACTCTAATGACGCCGAAAACTCTAACCTTCCGGCTTCCGCAGCTGTCAGCCCCACCAATCAGAAGCCGTCCCACCACCGAATCCGCCTGTCTCCGGACGACATCGGTCGCTTTGACGGTTCCAGCGACGCCGTCCAGTTCTTTCTCGCACGAGTCGAGTCTCTGCTGGATTCACAGAATCACGAGCCTTCCTTCGTCGCTGTAATGCTTAGTCAGCTGCCTCTCTGCCTCACAAAGACGGCTCAGCACTGGTACAGCTCGATCACCGATCGTGATCGGCGAGATCTCAGCCGATCTTGGCCGATCTGGCGAATTATGCTCAACGACGCTTTCGGAACGGATATCTCGGTCGCCCGTCGGACGGCCGAACTGCGGAAGTGGCAGCCTCACACGGAGGATGTCACGTGCTACTTTTACGCGAAATTGTCACTGTTACGCGCCGCGTACCACTCACGTGACGATCGGGACACGATCCATGATATCTGGCTTGGACTTCCCGATTCACTCAAGCTTCTCGCACGGTACCAGGAAGTTTCCTCGATTTCCGGTTTCCTGCGAGAACTCCGTGCTTTGCAGGAACCTTGGAGGTCTGTGCACAAACCTCCTCCTTAATTTCCCGGTTTCCGCTCTTCCGAGTTCCTTTTTTCCCGATTTCCACGTCTCCGAGATCCGTCTTTCCGATTTCCGGCCTTTTCGCACTCCTTGTCTCGTCCGAGTGCTCTCTTTCTTTGCGGGGGGATGTCATGAGGCGTTCCTCCCCTATAACGCTTACGCTTCCCAGATCGCCGATCCAAGCCCGATCCGCCGTATCGGGCTGACTCCTATTTTCGCTGGTTCCGCTTTCCCTGTAAATCTCGTCTCACTCACACTGCCTCCATCGAAATGACATCGATCACTCATTTAGCTCAAGCTCACTGCACGTCAGAACCTTAACCTTAACTTGGTTATGACACAAGTATGTCGAGGCTTTCAGGACCCTCGAAGAGCGCGCCGGCATGAGCAACGAACACCTCAAGCTCCACCTTTTCCGACGAGGTTTGACGACAGCTCTCCAGCGTCAGTTCGAACGCACGTCACCGAAGACGATGTGGGTTAGGGTTACAAGGGGATCTTGTGGTAGGGCTGAAGACATAACACCCCCTTCTCTGTGCATTACTGGATAGTGCTAGGTGAGTTTGGCTGAAGTCATTAAGTGGCCCTACGCAAGTTGACTATAAAAACAGGTCAGGGCGGGTCACCGAAAGTAGGGTCGGGACCCCGGGTCGAGGTAGGGTCTGAGAACTTTTTTTGGATTTTGAGGGATCTGATGCCGCAGGAAGGTGCGTAATGGTGAAATAGGAATGTATGCAAGAAAGCAGGGATGGGGAATGCATACTGAGGGTGTAGGGGCAGCAGAAGTTGAAAAACGGCCAAATCCAAAGGGGGGACCATGGGAGCATTTTGTGGACCAAAAAAAGTGGCTTGGATGGACTGCATCTCTTAATGACATACATGTCAAATGGTGCCAAATGGCTGTATCTGCAAGGTCAATGCTGTACCGGTTGCGGTTGCAGCTGGGTAGGGTGAAACGTGTCGGCCAGGCCCTACCCCCCGTAGGGTTGGACTCTTCTGGCATAATAAGTGGCCATTTTTTGATGTGCGCTGGGGTTCTCTGGCATGCAGGAGCCATATCAGACACTATCTAAGCAAGTTGTCTTCCAGGCCCTAGGGCTAAAATTTTTTGGGACCTGAACCTAGCCCTAGCCCTACCCTGGTCAGGTAGGGCCGACCTGAACTTGTATATTGAGACACTGCTGTTTAATGTGCGGTGAGGCTCTCACACCTTCTAAAGATGATTCAACCACTTTGCAGGTCTGTCTGCCTCTGTTGGTCAGTCACCGGTAGGGCCACCAAACACCACAGACAGGAAGGTGTAGACGTGTATACTATTATGTATTGGAGCGACTATTTACATGGTCTAGGGGAAAAACCCAGTGGGAAAAAAAAAAGTGCCCTAGACCCCACAACTATTTACATACGGAACACAGAACTTGGAACTTGGAACAGATCAGGGGAACAGGAGCTCATAATGCTGGGACTTGGCCAGGTGAAACAGGCCATAGTGGGGTCCCTCTGCATTGTGAGGGTAGACGGTGCCATGGCTGTCACCGGTCTGAGGGTCTATGCCAGAGTAGACCATGATTGAGATGCTGAATGCCTGCGCAATGGCCATGAGCATGATCTCGTCACCCCATGTTCCTGGCTTGGCCATGTTAGCCAGGTATGTGGCAGCGGAGAGATGCCCATCGCCCTGGGCCGCAAATGCCAGCAGGATGTCAGGATTCCGCTGCAGCCAGTGGATTGCTTTTGTCCTGACCATCATATGCTGGTCTTGGTTGCCTGTCAGGTGGTATGCCATGGCCCTGAACATGCAGTTGCCATCCCTGCCAATGATGTTGCTGACCTTCAGACCATACAGGTTGCAAAGCGTAGCAGCCAGTACAGTGACTCTGTCAACAGCATGGAGGCTGGGCTTGCTCTGCAGTGGCTGACGGGAGGGCAGGGTGACTGCTGGTGATACCACCAGCTCAGCCACAAAGGGGTTGGGTGTCTCCCTGCATCTGCGGTCTGGGCTGGAGACCAGCTCTGCATCAAGCTCATCCAAGATGGCCTGAATGCTAGCGCTGGTCTCTGCGCTGCTGCTCCTAACCACAGCAGGGGCTGGCGACGCTGCTGGGAGGAGCACCACCGCATCTGTGCCATGCGTGTGCAGCTCCACTGTTGGTGCTGCTGCTGCTGCAGGAGAGAGACGCCTACGCAGACGGTTGCTCTGACGGCGTGGACCATGCAGAGGATGGACAGGAGCCTGGTCAGCTGAGGAATCAGAGTTGCTGCCAAGGTCAGGCATGTTGACATCCTCCTCCTCTGTAGTGACTGCCTCCATTGCTGCTGCCTCTGGCTCTGGCACTGGCTCTGGACCCAGGTCTACCGTCAGACGGCCTTGATCAAGCAGCTGGCCAAAGTACTCTCGAGCCTGCTCTTGATTGAGGCGCGCCTTGCAGCCAGTGCACTGCAGGCGGAACTGACGGCGCCCACCTTGGTTGTACAGTGCTGGCGCTGGCTTCTGACACTTGGGACACGGTGTCTGACCTTTGATCTGGCCAAAGAAGCTACGCAGAGCATCCATGGTGCGCAGACGGCGCTTCAGGAGAGCCTTGGATGGCTGACGGCGCTCCTCAGCCTGTGTTTCCATCTCCACATCATTGCTGGTGATCACTGGTGCTTCTCCTTGAGAGTGGAGCCACCAGGCAGCTGGATGATCCCAGCGTGTTGGCTCAAAGCGTCCAGTATGCCAACCCAGCGCATTGAAGAGGTCAATGATGATCTGCTGGGAGTCAGGGTGAGGAGAGCGGCTGTTATTGCCAGAGAACACCTGTTGCTCATCTGCTTTGGCCAGCAGATCACGCAGGTTCTTGATGTAGTCCTCCTTGTTGATCTTGATGCTCCGTATCTTGTACGGCTCCATTGCCTCAACCCGTGGCGTCATGTACTGGGTTATATTGAGCACAGGAGTAGCCGTGATGTTGCGTACAGCAAGGCTGAGGGTTGGGCTGGTGATTGTAGCCTCAACCCGTATGCCACCAAGCTGTTGGCTTGATAGCTTCTCCATGTGCGCCAGATGGCCAAGCAGGGTCGCTCTCCGCTTCTTGCAGATGTAGATTGACTTTGGCTTGTTGAGCATGTGGTTGCCAGCCTGTGCCTTGATCTGGTGGACGATGCGTGGATAGATCTTCACCTGATATGTCTCACCACCGTACTGGACCGGCATCTGGACACCGCCAAAGCCCTGGCCCACCGGTGTGAGGATGGGATACTGCTGGAGGCCAGGGATGCTGTCATGTCGGTTGGTCACAAGCCAGATGTTCTGGCTGGGCCAGTTACATGCCAGGTCAAAGGTATTGAGGTCCGACATTGGGTGTTGAGGGTTGCCAAGGTCTGGACCGTCATACGGGTAGTTGACCCACATCTTCATGCCATAGCCTTGGACTCTGACAGTATCAACACCCGCCTTCTGCAGACAGTTGATGAAGACACTGCAGGTGATCACCTGATTGCCCCGGATCAGAGCTTCAGGATAGTCGGAGCCCAGCATGATGATGTCGGCAGAGATGAGGTCGTTGAGGAGCGGGATCTTGAACTTTGGGTGGATCTTGATGTTGAAGATGCACTGGCCAGCGCTGACCCAGTCCTTGAATGTGGGATGGTCCTTGATGGTGGGAGCATGACTGACCAACTGAACAGGTGACATTGGCTTGAACACCTGGAGTAAGTCTTTGGGGTACAGGCTGATGTTCCACGCATCGAGGTCACGTGGAGCCATGAATCCTTTGGTGACTTGATGGTCCATCCTAATGGGCAATGGATGGTCCATTGTGACGCTCTCAAGGGAATAGAGAGGTGCTGAAAAGAAGAGAGGATTGCTTGGGCGTCTGTGCTGTGTCTGGCGCAAAGTGAGTTGATGTTGGTCGGTCGTTTGGGTTAGGTTAGGGTTAGGGTTACAAGGCTCTCCTCAGCGACCATGAAATTCATCATCAAATCTGTACTAATGAGAGTTGTAGAGCTGGCTGAGAGCTGCCAGAAGCCGTTGAGTTTGGGTTAAAGTTTAACCTATTGACGGAGATACGGGCATTTGAAGTTGCCAGCCAGGATTCTCTCGGGAAGAATATTTTTTTTTCAAAGCAGAGGAAGGGTGGAGGCAATGTGTGGAACAGCTAGAAGAACCTATAGAGAGGCTGTACATATGTTAAGAGTGGTGAAATTGCAAGTGGTTGCGGTGCTGCAGGGGTTCAAAGTTGACACCAAGGTACCTTGAACCTAGGTCCAAGTTCGGTCAACCCAGGTTTGAAGATGGGGTCCAAGTAGGGTTGACCAAAGTTCAGGGTGGGGTTGACCGAAGTTGAGGGTAGGTTGACTGAGGGTTGAAGTTCAAACTTGGATGCTGGCTGGGGTGTTCTGATGGAGTCCAAGCTGGGTGACTTGAAGTTGAACTATGTGCCAAGTATAGTTTGGATCGAGCTTGAAGTGTACTTCCTGCACTTCAGCCGAGGTTGATGGTACTTCTGCCTATCTTCAACCATGGCTTGGCAATGTACTTGAACCTGGTTGGACTCAGGTTCTTAGGGTTAGGGTTACACTCGGTTTCCCTTGTGAGTTATTTTTTTTTAGGGTTAGGGTTAGGGTTACATAGGGGGACCCTTTGTGAGTTATGGTGATCATTTGGTACCGTTGGAAAGCTCTCATCTTGTAGATTGTGATCAGAAAATTTTGGCGAAATTGTTTGCATACTTTTTTGCAAAATTACGTAAACGTAGGTCCACGCGTACACTTTGGCTGGGGGCGTCGATGAGGAAGCAAAACCCTGGGGGTTTTTTTATGTCAGTTTGTGCAGTATATAGACAGACTTGGGAACACAAACACCAGGCACAGTGGCTGCACCGTAGCGGGCGTAGTTGACGTAAATGTACGTCTGCGCGTACATGTTGGCTGGTGGCGACGGTGAGCAAGCCAAACTTTGGGGGCTGCTTGGGGTCAGTGTGTGCACTATATGGGTACACTTTGGCATGCAAAAGCTTGGTGCGGTAGCTGCAGCGTACGGGCCGCAGATGGGGAGTCAAGTTTGACTCATGGAGGATCCCGAGCTTCCCGAGCTTCCCGACGCATTCCGAGCTCCCCGAGGTAATTTCCCGAGTTTCCGTGTCGGAAAATTTTTTTCGCTTTTTTGCAATGACAGATTGTGTTAATTGGCACAATCTAACAAATCTGGAAATGTCGGAAAATTTCCGCTTTTTTTGCAATGCAGAACGTGTTACTCAACGCAATCTAACATGTTCAAGAACGTCCAAAATCCTCGCTTTTTTGCGGTGTCGGATTGTGTTGATGACGTTGATCAAACACATCCGGTGTCGCCAAAGAGCACTGAGAACGGCGTGTTTGGAAGATGAGGATGGTAGCTGCGTGCCTTGGCAAGCGAGCTTTTTGAAGCGGTTAGGGTTAGGGTTACAAGGTCCTCCCCGCCGGAGAGCACTTTGATCAAGAATCTGTACTAATGGGAGTTGTAGATATAGGTCTGAGGTATATGTATGCAAAGTCTGACGGAACCATGTTCCGTGGTCACCGAGATACAGACCGTCAAAGGTCCGCAGCCAGATTCTCTTGGGGAAGAAAAAAAAGTTTTTGATCACCTCTGATGGTGCTGACGCTTTAATGGGATGTGTAGAGGGGTGCTATACAGTGATGTTCCCTGCGTAGGAGTTACAAGGTGTTCCCTTGGACCCATCAAAGTCACCATCAAATCTGTACTAATGAGAGTTGTAGAGCTGGCTGAGAGCTGCCAGAAGCCGTTGAGTTTGGGGTAAAGTTTACTCTATTGACGGAGATACGGGCATTTGAAGTTGCCGCCAGGATTCTGTCGGGGAAGAATATTTTTTTTTCAAAGAGGAGGAAGGGTGGAGGCAATGTGTGGAACAGCTAGAAGAACCTATAGAGAGGCTGTACACATGTCAAGAGTGGTGAAATTGCAAGTGGTTGCGGTGCTACAGGGGTTCAAAGTTGACACCAAGGTACCTTGAACCTAGGTCCAAGTTCGGCCAGCCCAGGTATGAAGATGGGGTCCAAGTAGGGTTGACCGAGTTGAGGGTGGGGTTGACCGAAGTTGAGGGTAGGTTGACTGAGGGTTGAAGTTCAAACTTGGATGCTGGCTGGGGTGTTCTGATGGAGTCCAAGCTGGGTGACTTGAAGTTGAACTATGTGCCAAGTATAGTTTGGACCAAGCTTGAAGTGTACTTCCTGCACTTCAACTGAGGTTGATGGTACTTCTGCCTATCTTCAACCATGGCTTGGCAATGTACTTGAACCTGGTTGGACTCAGGTTCCAACATACTTGGATGAGGTCTGCCTAGGGTTCAAGGGCCAGTACACAGAGGTTGATCCTACTTCAGTCTAGGTTGGAAGGTACTTTGATCAAGAGAAAGGTACTTCATTGTGAGGAAAAACCCTCAGTGAAGAGGATGAAAAAACCTCAGATGAAGTCCATGGGAACTTCAGGAACTATGTACAACTAGGAGCCAACTATATACAAACTTCGGTCCAAGTACCTATGCCTCTGAGTTGAACTTGAGTACAAGCTCGTAGTGGTTGCCTGTGTAGTAGAGGGCATGCCACTGGGTAGGAACAGGTACTTTGTTGACCTCAAAGTAGGATCTGTCTGGGTTGATGATCACCAAACTGAGCTTGAAGATGGAGACTGCTGCACTTAAAGTAGCATCATCCCCCCCATGTACCATGCCTAGCCATCTTAGAAAGGTAGGTTCTGACTGTCAGAGGTTCCCCCTTGGATATGAAGGGGTGTTTGGGTACTTCCTTGGTAGCCAGGATGGCTTCCACCATGTTGTGGTGAAGTTCAAGGTACTTTACCACCTCTGAACGTACCCTTTGATGGCTACTTTGGGTACCATAGATGATCTTGGATAGTACCCTGAACTGGCAGTTGCCATCTCCCTTGATGTAGCCAGATGTGATCCTGTAGTTGTCTGTACCTTGAGGGTTACAAGGTGTTCCCTTGGACCCATCAAAGTCACCATCAAATCTGTACTAATGAGAGTTGTAGAGCTGGCTGAGAGCTGCCAGAAGCCGTTGAGTTTGGGGTAAAGTTTACTCTATTGACGGAGATACGGGCATTTGAAGTTGCCGCCAGGATTCTGTCGGGGAAGAATATTTTTTTTTCAAAGAGGAGGAAGGGTGGAGGCAATGTGTGGAACAGCTAGAAGAACCTATAGAGAGGCTGTACACATGTCAAGAGTGGTGAAATTGCAAGTGGTTGCGGTGCTACAGGGGTTCAAAGTTGACACCAAGGTACCTTGAACCTAGGTCCAAGTTCGGCCAGCCCAGGTATGAAGATGGGGTCCAAGTAGGGTTGACCGGGTTGAGGGTGGGGTTGACCGAAGTTGAGGGTAGGTTGACTGAGGGTTGAAGTTCAAACTTGGATGCTGGCTGGGGTGTTCTGATGGAGTCCAAGCTGGGTGACTTGAAGTTGAACTATGTGCCAAGTATAGTTTGGACCAAGCTTGAAGTGTACTTCTTGCACTTCAACTGAGGTTGATGGTACTTCTGCCTATCTTCAACCATGGCTTGGCAATGTACTTGAACCTGGTTGGACTCAGGTTCCAACATACTTGGATGAGGTCTGCCTAGGGTTCAAGGGCCAGTACACAGAGGTTGATCCTACTTCAGTCTAGGTTGGAAGGTACTTTGATCAAGAGAAAGGTACTTCATTGTGAGGAAAAACCCTCAGTGAAGAGGATGAAAAAACCTCAGATGAAGTCCATGGGAACTTCAGGAACTATGTACAACTAGGAGCCAACTATATACAAACTTCGGTCCAAGTACCTATGCCTCTGAGTTGAACTTGAGTACAAGCTCGTAGTGGTTGCCTGTGTAGTAGAGGGCATGCCACTGGGTAGGAACAGGTACTTTGTTGACCTCAAAGTAGGATCTGTCTGGGTTGATGATCACCAAACTGAGCTTGAAGATGGAGACTGCTGCACTTAAAGTAGCATCATCCCCCCCATGTACCATGCCTAGCCATCTTAGAAAGGTAGGTTCTGACTGTCAGAGGTTCCCCCTTGGATATGAAGGGGTGTTTGGGTACTTCCTTGGTAGCCAGGATGGCTTCCACCATGTTGTGGTGAAGTTCAAGGTACTTTACCACCTCTGAAGGGTTAGGTTTAGGGTTAAGGGGGTTAGGGTTACAAGGTGTTCCCTTGGACCCATCAAAGTCACCATCAAATCTGTACTAATGAGAGTTGTAGAGCTGGCTGAGAGCTGCCAGAAGCCGTTGAGTTTGGGGTAAAGTTTACTCTATTGACGGAGATACGGGCATTTGAAGTTGCCGCCAGGATTCTGTCGGGGAAGAATATTTTTTTTCAAAGAGGAGGAAGGGTGGAGGCAATGTGTGGAACAGCTAGAAGAACCTATAGAGAGGCTGTACACATGTCAAGAGTGGTGAAATTGCAAGTGGTTGCGGTGCTACAGGGGTTCAAAGTTGACACCAAGGTACCTTGAACCTAGGTCCAAGTTCGGCCAGCCCAGGTATGAAGATGGGGTCCAAGTAGGGTTGACCGAAGTTGAGGGTGGGGTTGACCGAAGTTGAGGGTAGGTTGACTGAGGGTTGAAGTTCAAACTTGGATGCTGGCTGGGGTGTTCTGATGGAGTCCAAGCTGGGTGACTTGAAGTTGAACTATGTGCCAAGTATAGTTTGGACCAAGCTTGAAGTGTACTTCCTGCACTTCAACTGAGGTTGATGGTACTTCTGCCTATCTTCAACCATGGCTTGGCAATGTACTTGAACCTGGTTGGACTCAGGTTCCAACATACTTGGATGAGGTCTGCCTAGGGTTCAAGGGCCAGTACACAGAGGTTGATCCTACTTCAGTCTAGGTTGGAAGGTACTTTGATCAAGAGAAAGGTACTTCATTGTGAGGAAAAACCCTCAGTGAAGAGGATGAAAAAACCTCAGATGAAGTCCATGGGAACTTCAGGAACTATGTACAACTAGGAGCCAACTATATACAAACTTCGGTCCAAGTACCTATGCCTCTGAGTTGAACTTGAGTACAAGCTCGTAGTGGTTGCCTGTGTAGTAGAGGGCATGCCACTGGGTAGGAACAGGTACTTTGTTGACCTCAAAGTAGGATCTGTCTGGGTTGATGATCACCAAACTGAGCTTGAAGATGGAGACTGCTGCACTTAAAGTAGCATCATCCCCCCATGTACCATGCCTAGCCATCTTAGAAAGGTAGGTTCTGACTGTCAGAGGTTCCCCCTTGGATATGAAGGGGTGTTTGGGTACTTCCTTGGTAGCCAGGATGGCTTCCACCATGTTGTGGTGAAGGGTTAGGGTTAGGGTTAGGGTTACAAGGTGTTCCCTTGGACCCATCAAAGTCACCATCAAATCTGTACTAATGAGAGTTGTAGAGCTGGCTGAGAGCTGCCAGAAGCCGTTGAGTTTGGGGTAAAGTTTACTCTATTGACGGAGATACGGGCATTTGAAGTTGCCGCCAGGATTCTGTCGGGGAAGAATATTTTTTTTTCAAAGAGGAGGAAGGGTGGAGGCAATGTGTGGAACAGCTAGAAGAACCTATAGAGAGGCTGTACACATGTCAAGAGTGGTGAAATTGCAAGTGGTTGCGGTGCTACAGGGGTTCAAAGTTGACACCAAGGTACCTTGAACCTAGGTCCAAGTTCGGCCAGCCCAGGTATGAAGATGGGGTCCAAGTAGGGTTGACCGAAGTTGAGGGTGGGGTTGACCGAAGTTGAGGGTAGGTTGACTGAGGGTTGAAGTTCAAACTTGGATGCTGGCTGGGGTGTTCTGATGGAGTCCAAGCTGGGTGACTTGAAGTTGAACTATGTGCCAAGTATAGTTTGGACCAAGCTTGAAGTGTACTTCCTGCACTTCAACTGAGGTTGATGGTACTTCTGCCTATCTTCAACCATGGCTTGGCAATGTACTTGAACCTGGTTGGACTCAGGTTCCAACATACTTGGATGAGGTCTGCCTAGGGTTCAAGGGCCAGTACACAGAGGTTGATCCTACTTCAGTCTAGGTTGGAAGGTACTTTGATCAAGAGAAAGGTACTTCATTGTGAGGAAAAACCCTCAGTGAAGAGGATGAAAAAACCTCAGATGAAGTCCATGGGAACTTCAGGAACTATGTACAACTAGGAGCCAACTT
>CAKMXJ010000035.1:0-27713 GCA_928724745.1 Anthracocystis setariae | reverse complement strand
CTAACACATCACTAGGACGGAAGGAAGCCAATCTGATCGTACTCTGACACCATGTGCCTCAGACCATAGTTGGCGATATGAACATCCGTATTGATGGATTCAAAACAGTAAGGTGTGGTAGCATAGTCCTATGATTTGGCTGCCGCATTGGAAAGGAGGTGGCGGTCAGTGATTTACATAAATACAGTATACACTCGCACACACACACATCCGGGGAAAGTTAACCCAACGCTTTTTTTTTTTCTCCTTTCATTGGGACGCAACGTAGGTCAAGCCGCGATGTTATTCCTTTAGTCTGTTTCAGCTTTGATCCGAATCAAGCTTTTTGATGTTTACTGGATCGCCGCGATTTGATGTGTCGAATTGTCTAGTTTTTTCTATTTTTTTTTTTTGCATACCCCTCACGTCCGGTGAAAAGTGACGAGGCGATAAGGCTCTCCGTCGGCAATTCGAACACGTCATCCTAGGGTAACGGCATGAGTCTATATTGAATTGGCTGATTACGTAACGGACACTGAACTATGAACTATTTTGAGCTGTACAGCCGCGCTCTAGCCAATTCCGACCGTGGTCCGTGTCTCAGAACTGAAACTTTTTGTCCGGCTCTGGGATTCATGCTGCAGGGTTTGCCGATATGACTGCTTCCAGTTCACCGTTCCCAAAGGTCAGGGTCAGACATGGTACTGCCGGAGGCTGGACCCGGCAGTCCTGGCGATTACAGTATTGGCGAAAGGCGACAGCCGACAAATAGTGGCCATACTTAGGTTCCCGCATGGTAGCGAGCCATGGCAGTAGGCGACAGCAGGGCTGCAGCTACATCGAGCTCAAATCGTGAATCCCTCTTGCTGTTGAAAAGTGCAATTTTTCCGTCAGCAAACAGTGAGCTGCCGTTGCCGAGGAAACAACCACTTCGGGAAAAGCGGCGCTCTCGTCGTTTTTCAAATGTGGTTTGTTGCCTGCTGTTCACTCACTTCCGCAAACCATTCTCGAGCTCAAAACCCATGTGCTGGTATCATCGCTTGCAATCAGCTAAACTCAGCGAGCACATGCTCAGCGAGCCGACATATTATACTTGCGACGGTCGAAGCACCAAAGCGAGATACAAGCCGAAACTTCTCTTGCACTGATTCAAGCTCAGGTAGGTGCAGTTCTGCGCGGCGTGTGGCAGTTGGGGCAGCTGTCCAACTGATTGTCGGAGAGAGCAACTCGCGAAACTCAATCATTGTTTGTCGTCTGACTTCTCGACGTTATTTGAGACATCTCGCCTCGGCATTCCTTGGTGGACCGAAGTTGCCCTGCCAGTGTATAGTGCTGCCCCCATGTAGAGTACGTCTGTCCTCGTACAAGCCTAGCAAAAAGATCCGCCAAGATAAAGTCTCTAACAGTTCTCATCGCCGATCCGGGATACCAAGCCCGATTCTGCTCCGTGATCCGAGAAAAAAATTCTCCGAACTTCCACTGACACGCCAAAAAAAAAAAAAGTAAGTCCGGTCCTGTACTGCCAAAAACACGAAATTTGTAACAGCCTCGGTTCCTTTCCTCGAGAGCCTTCGTCCATTGTGGCATTGCCAGACCCTACAAGACCGTTTGGAATCTGCTTTCGGGAGTGCCGATCTTCTAATACTACCACCCGTTTTCGCCTGTTCATAGTCCTCGTTCGACATCATGGTTATTACTCCCATCATGGCTTCTTTCGGCCTCAAGCTCGTACCGGGCAATCCACAGGATGGACGTCTCCCGTGATTTCAAGATCACCAACGTCTCTTACGCAGATCAGCCCAAGGCCGATACCAAGACCCTCGTCAAAATCCACTACACTCACGTTCCCGGCTTTGACGACGAGTACGACGAAGACGACCAGGATGAGCCCAAGTCTGACGACGACGACGACGAGGTCGTCGAAAAGGTCTACACGCTTTGCAGTCTCAACGCCGCCAACAAGGATCACGCCGTGGTCGACCTCCAGTTCTGCCAGGAAGAGCTCATCGGCTTCTCTATCACCGGAGACGCCGCCGTTGACCTCGTTGGTAACTACGTCGCTCCTCCTGACTACTACGATCAAGAGCCATCCGACGATGAGCTCTACTCTGACGACGACGATGACGAGGACAACATGTACGGCCTTGACTCTGATGAGTTCGACGAAGACGACGATGATGACGATGATGACATGGAGGAGGACCCTGACCGCTTCGAGGAGCTTGTCGAAACGTCCTCTTCCAAGCCAAAAAGGCGATCGAGGCTCCTCTTCATCAGATTCCAAGAAACGCGCTGCCGAGAAGCCCATCAAGGAGACCGCTGCCAAGAAGCTCAAAGCTGATGTCGCTGTCGCCTCTGCCGTTTCCACTCCAACCAAGTCCACCGAGAGCAAGGCTGACAAGCAAAACAAGAGCACAAAAGATATCAAGGCCAAGACTGAGACCCCTGAAAAGAAAGTCGCCGACAAACCTGCCTCCAAGGTAAGTTCCGCCCCGGCCGATCGTGTAATGGTATCCGCATCCTTGCTGACTGACCTATGTCTCTGTCTAATACATTGCATTGAGTACAGATGGCGACCACCAAGCTTCCTTCTGGTCTCATCATCGAGGAGAAGAGTCAGGGTACTGGCCCTGTCTGCAAGCCCGGCCAAAAAGTGGGCATGCGCTACGTTGGAAAGCTCACCAACGGCAAGATCTTTGACCAGTGCACCAGCGGCAAGCCTTTCTACTTCAAGCTCGGCAAGGGCGAGGTCATCAAGGGCTGGGACGAAGGCGTCAAGGGCATGCGTGTCGGTGCCGAACGCCGTCTCACTTGCCCTCCCAAACTCGCCTATGGCAACCAAAAGCTTCCTGGTCTTCCTGCCAACTCGACTCTCATCTTTGACGTCAAGCTAGTGGAGATCAAGTAAATCAGCCAGTCTCCGTCTCTCATCTCCAATGTTTCGCGTGACCGGTGCAGAAGTCATCCCTTGCTTCAGTACAATGAGTGTCAAAATTCATCACCGAAGCTCCGCCGTCAACATACATTATCGCTCTACACCACCACAGTATAGTATAACCCTTCTTCATCATATATGCTTGGAAAGCCCCCGATCTCTGCTACAAGATTATGCAGTTCCTAAAGGTGATCAACGTTTGTGGTGTGCGTTAGCTTAAGGAGTAATTATTCCTTCTCAGATGATCAGATTTGTGCAAATCCCACTTGTTGCATCATACACCTCCGTATCGCGGCTTGTTGATTATGAAGCATGGTTTGGAGAATGTGTGGATTGGTTGCAAGGAACAATCTCAAAGCAAAACAGAGCAGGTTTAGCGCATGTAGGGTATGTGCGCACCCTAGCCCTAGGCCGTGGTGCGCCGGCTGCACACAAGTTAGGGTTTGATGGGCAAAAATTGTTGTTTGGACACGTCCCTGAGAAAATGAGACGGTCCATTTGAAAACTGTGCTGAATTTTGAAATGCCAGGAAGATGCGCCACTTCAAAATAATTTTGGATTTGAATTCAGCAGAAGACGGTCCACTTCAAAGAAAAAGACAGACGGTCTACTTCAAATTGGAAGACAGTCAGTAACAATTTGAAGACAAGCAGTAAGAAACAGGAGACGGTTGGTAACAAAACAGAAGACAGTCCACTACAATTGCAAAGACACATCTGAAATCAAATTAGGAGAGTCCCCAGCGGAAGGAAAATATGCAAATTGCCAGGAGGGGGACTCATCTGAAATCAAGAGAAAATTTCCAAAACAGGAGAGTCCCCCAGGCTCGGTCAGAAAAGGGGACTTGCCGGAAACTGGACCAAAAATGCTCAAACAGGAGAGTCCCCCGGGCCCAGGTCTACTGGAACCTGCTTGTATTTTGGCCCACTTTGTCTTTAGGTCCGGAGTGGATATCAGCCAGCATTCATCCATCTCAGCCATTCCCCTCTAAGATGCTTCCAACAGCTATGCCAGCAAAACAGAGGCTTGATGCTGTCTTTGGAGAAAATCAGTACAGAGAGTTGCCGGCACAGAATCAAGTGCATGGACGGATTTCAACTCCAAATAAAATTTTTGATCAGTGTGGAGCTGCAAATTTAGATTGGAAAGAGCGCATGACATCAGTGTAAAAAACAGAGATTCATCTCAGGAACACGGCAACATCAATGCCACACTGTCAGCAATATGATTACAAGGGGTTACCCACTAGGGATGAAAATAAACATGTGTTGGGGTCTTAAGTAAAGTTGTTCATTGGCACCAGTAGAGCATTTCACTTGCTGATCCCCGACCCAGTTGACTTGGTGGTTGCGGAGATACGGCCGGTCAAAGTTTCACGGGGTGTGTCATAGTCGACTTTGTCTGCTTTCCAGTGCTTGTTCTGGTGAGTTTGATGGGCAAAAATTGTTGTTTGGACGCGTCACTGAGAAAATGAGATGGTCCATTTGAAAACTGTGCTGAATTTTGAAATGCCAGGAAGACGTGCCTCTTCAAAATAATTTTGGATTTGAATTCAGCAGAAGACAGTCCACTTCAAACAAAAAAGACAGATGGTCTACTTCAAATTGGAAGACAGTCAGTAACAATTTGAAGACAATCAGTAAGAAACAGGAGACAGTTGGTAACAAGGCAGAAGACAGTCCACTACAATTGCAAAGGCCAGGCAGACGGCTCATCTCACCACTGACCATCTGTTAAGCGCCAAGGGTCTGACAACCTCCTGACTGTGCGGCGAGGCACGCGGTGTGCGAGGCTTGGGCTTGAGGGCGCGTGGCGGGAGTGGTGGCCACGAGAGTCACCGGGCACGATCCTGAGGTTAACGGTTCTACCGTTGGGTCTGATATTCGCTATTACTCAAGGTAACTAAGAATACATTCGACGACGGACAGCAAGGAGGTGGCGCGCGGCTCCCACCTTATAAGGCATCACGCGTGCCACGCGCCGCGCGCCTCATCCTGGAACACGCGGTTCGCGCGCGGCCCCGACTCACGACGTATGGGTTGGGCCCCAATGTCGGGACGCTGCGCGGCGCGCCTCCCTCTGCAGGAAACGACGCGCGGCGCGCCCCTCCATTCCCAGCATCCCCCGTAGCTCGCCCCTTACTGGTAACACCCCGCGTGGCACGCCCTCTCCCTAGCGCGGCCGTCGGACAGCGCGCTGGCTGAGAGCCTTCGCCCAGCCGTAACATTACCCCCCCGCCTCGGGGTGCGCGCACTCCGGAGCGCGCAAGCCCCACTCGTTGCGGCGGCGGGAGTGGTTCCAAAAAATTTTCGCCCGTGGGGCACGGAGCGGCGCACGCGTCAATGGCTGGGCGCACAAAGCGTTGCGCAGCGGGGGACTCAGCCTCATTTGGGGTGCTGCGGCTCCCAATGATTGACCTACGGGGGTACACACCTTTCCTCCCTTCCACCACCTGATCACAACTCGACTCCCACGCCGGGTGAGCAAGATAGCTGGGCAGCAATGACCGATAACAGTAAGTATGGGCACGCCCGGGGTACGGTACCGGCGGCGAGACGCTGACTGACGCGTGGCTCTGAATTTCCGGTTCCTGTGCCTGACCAGCCGACAAGTCCTCAAGCGAGAAAACGCGCGCCGAGGCTGAGGCCGCGTCGACCCTTCGCGCGATCCTGGCCGTGGTCCCCGATCCCCCGGGCGACAAGCGATGCCACTGCGACCGTGGTAGAGCCCCCGCCAACTGCAGCCTCTTCATCCGGGACGGCCGGTGAGTAACCCTTTCCCTCGGCGTGTTGATCGGTACGCATACTGACCCCAAACCTCCCTGGTGAGACTCCGCCATTTGACAGCGCCCGCAATGATGAGTGCTCCTGTGATCGAGATTTCTTCTTCGCCTCCGCCCCAGGCTCGCGATGGCATTCCTTCCCCGAGGCTCGTGGACGGCGTCCGTCTCCCGAGGCTCGCGCTCAACCTTCCGCCGAGGCTGGCGGCCACACCCCCTTCTACCGCCGACGACCGTGCCGACCAGAGCCAATTCCGTTACCAGGTGTGGGAGATCCTGCCGTGGGGTGAGCGGAGCTGTCCTATCGTGGACTCCTTGATGCGCGAGCGCAAGGACCAGCCTATCGGCGATGTTCCCTTCGTGGTACGTCTCATCAAGGCCGCCCTGGTAGTTAGCGATCCCGACTGCGAGGAGTTCATGGCGCCCTGCTACGCGTGCGAGCACAAGGGCTGCAACGCCGCGGCGTGCCACGCGGATCCCGAGCGTGGCGCAGTGACGGGCAGGCGCAACGCCGGCGCCAGGATCCCCGACGAGATCGCCGAAGCCTTCGAGGGCATGCCGACGCCCTGCAGCGCGTGCGGCACGAAACGTAAGTGCGACTGGCGCGGCCGGATCCCGTGGCTGGGGAATCGGCTCGAGGGCCCGTGGCTGATGGAAGCCTACCTCTGGATGCGCGTCCTGGGCCATCGTCCCAATCCCGCCCTGACCCCGCTGATGGTGCCGGTAGGTGCGCTCCCGCGCCGTACATGGAGGCCGAGCGCGCCGCTGTGGCACAGCGCTACGCCCGGCGTCGCTGGCCGCGTGCCAGCCGTCGAACCAGGGATGACAACAGCGACGACAACGAGAGCAGCGAGAGCGATGGGGAGTCTGTGGAGGGGGGGCGCGAGCCCGTCACTCCCAGTCCCCGCGCTACCCGTACCACCCGAGGCCGTGCTGCCGACCGTCCCCGCCCTCTGGGCTCCCCCAAGGCCCCTCGTCCCCGCCGCGCTGCTGCGCGCAAGCCGCTCAGCGCCCTTCCGGGGGTGAGCGCTACCGTTCGCGCGACGCCGCGCAACCGTGACGAGGAAGCTGGGGGGTCGTCTACCCTGGGTTCCAATCCGCCGGCGCCATCGGCCTCTTACCGGAAACAGGCGGTGCATCTTCAACGTAGTACGGAGGCCATCGAGCGCGCGCTCGACGACCTCAAGGTTACGATTCGGCAGTGCGCTGCCGCTGGCCTGCTGGAGGGTATGGACGTGCAGTCGTCCACCATGAAGCGTCACCTGATGATGCTGGAGTCTACGCCCGCTGCTCTGCGAACGACGCTGCACGAGCTCGTCGACTACTGGCGGGTGAGCGGGCCCGCGTATCTGATCGCCTCGGACTCGTCCGGACTCGGACAGCGCGTCCCACGTTGCCGCTGCTCGCGAGCGTGTTGGGCGCCTCCTGGACCACGCGCCGCCGGCTAGCGCCCCGCATCCGGCCGCTGGCTCTCCCGTCGCTGTGGTGCCCGCGCGCGCGCGTCGCCCTCGTCTCCCTTGGTGGCGGAGGCCCCTCGCACGCCCAAGCGTCCGCGCCGGCAAGCGCTCCCTGGTGGTGGGGAAGGCGCGGGCCCGGCCTGAGTCTCTAGCTGTGCCGCGCCCCTTGCTCTGTTACTCCAATGTCTGTTGGCCGGCTCCGGTAACCCCGTAGTCGGCCTTGAAATCCAAAATGTTCCCCGTGTTGTTGTGCTTGTGCCCTCGCGTTCGTGTCTGAGTAAAAGTGAGGCTTGAGCGTGGCGGGATCCAGTGGGTGCTGTGGCGCGCGGGGTTGCGGGATCTCTGGTGAGCCGCGCGGTATTGGGGGAGCTGTGTAAGGGTGTCGGGCACGCCAGCGAGGGTGACAAGCGCGCCGTGAGCGAGACGACGCGAGGCGGGTTGGGAGCTCGCTCTGGGGGGTGCGCGCGCCAACACGGGTGGCGAGCGCGCCAAGAGCAGGACGACGCGAGGCGGGTTAGGGGCTCGGCCCTGAGGGAGCGCGCGGCATTATGAGGTTGCCGCTTGCCCCCGGCCACCGTCAGGCCTGCCTTCGTCCCGTGGGCGCTCCTGGGTGTGACCTGTGGAACTCATCCACTAGCTCTTGGCTATTGGCGAGATGATGCGCCGGCTCCCATGTGGGCTCGTCATAACCGGCCCACTTGACCTGGTACTCGAGGCCCCGTCTGCTCGTCCGTGCCTCCAGCAGTCGTTCCACCTCGAAGTCTTGGCGGTCGTCTTGGAGGTTGGTGGCTTGTGGCGCGTGCTCTGTGGGGCGCGCGCCCGCTGGGTATGGCTCGAGCAAGCTCACATGGAACACCGGGTGAACGCGGAGCCTGCTGGCAGGTCCAACCTGTACGCGCGCTGGCCCACGGCCTCTAGAACCGTAAATGGTCCGGCGAGGGGGTTGGACAGCTTCTTGGACGGTCTGTCCTGGCGCAGGTGTCTGGTGCGCAGCAGTACTTGGTCACCCCCGGTGTAAGACCGATCCGTCCTGGATCGGTTTGCGAGGCTCGCCATGGTGCGCGCGGCACGCGCGATGTTGTCTTGGCAGAACGCAATGAGCATTTGCAGGGACGCCGGGGAGGGTGGCGCACCATCGGGGGCGAGCGCGGGGGAACCCGGGAGCGTTTTGGGCGTAAACCCGAAAAGGGGGAGGGTGGATGGGAGACCGGTAGCGCCAGCGGGGCGGTTGTTGATGGCGAGCTGCGCGTGCGGGAGCCACGCGGCCCAGTCATCTTGCTGGTAGTTGACGTAGAGGCGCAAAAAGACCTCCAGGGTTTGATTGGTGCGCTTGGTCTGGCCGTCGGTTTGAGGGTGATAGGCGGTGGATAGCGCCGGGCGGACCTGGAGTTGTTGCAGCACCGCTCGCCAGAGGGGGGCGACGAAAGTGCGCCCGCGGTCGGAGACAATCTGGTCAGGCAATCCAAAATAGCAAAACACACTTGTAAAGAGCATGCGTGCGAGGTCGGGAACGGTGTCGGATTGCCGTGCTGGGATGAAAATCACAAACTTGGTGAGGCGGTCTACGACTACAAGGATGGAATCGAAGAGTGTGCCGCCCACGCGCGAGCGCGGGAGGCCCTCGATGTGATCCATGGAGATGGACCCGAACGGCCGGTCGGGCGCGCCCAACGGGAGTAGCAGCCCATAAGGTTTATGGCGCGGGGCTTTAGCGCGCTTGCAGGCAGAGCAGGTGGCGACGTAGGTGACAACATCTTGCGCGAGGGTGGGCCAGCTGTGGTGGCGGCGGACGAGCGCGGTGGTAGTAGCCACGCCAGGGTGCCCCGCGGTGGGGTGGTCATGATAGCGGGACAGAATGGCGGCGATGTCAGCCGCGCTGGAAGGGGTGGCCGGGAGGGCGGTCGCCGGGAGGAGAGCCGCGCGGCGCGCGGCTGGGGCCGGGGAGTCGACGGGATCGACGCCGGTTGTCTCGGGGTGGATGAACAGGGAGGGCGGCAAGAGGGTAGCTACATTAGCGGGGTCGCCATGGCGTTGGGCGTCCGCGAGGTTTGGGTGACCATCGGATCGGCGTGACAGAGCGTCCGGCCGCGCGGCCTCTGTGCCCGGGCGGTAGGTGATGGAGAATGCGAACTCTGCCAGGGCGATGCCCCAACGGGCCTGACGGCGATTGAGCTGGCGCTTGGTTTGGAAGTACTGGAGAGCTTGGTGGTCCGTGAGGACATCAAACGGTGCGTGCAGCCCGTGTAAGTAGTGGCGCCACGCTTGAAGGGAGTCGACGATGGCCAGGAGCTCCTTATCGTGGATTTTGTAGTTGCGTTCGGCTGGTTGCATCTTCCGTGACCAATATGCCACTGGGTGGAGACGGTGCGTGCTTGGGCGCGGCGCTGTTGTAGTGACGGGGTTGATTGGGTGCCATTGGGACAGGACGGCCGCCACGACGTAGTCGCTGGCGTCGGTTTCCACTACTGTGGGCAGCGCTGGGTCAAAATGTTGCAGGATAGGGGCCGTGGTGAACGCGCGCTTGAGGGTCTCGAATGCGGCCAGCTCGGAGGGCTCTAAGGAGATGCGCCCGCTTGCTTTGCCCTTGAGGCGGTCTGTGAGCGGGCGAGCCACGCGCGAATAGTGCTTGATGAATCGTCGGTAGAAGTTGGCAAAGCCAAGGAATACCTGGATGTCACGAATGGTCGTGGGTGCCGGCCAGGTAGTTACGGCCTCGACCTTTGCCGGGTCCATGGAGATGCCGGCCGGGCTGACTCGGTAGCCCAGGAACTCCACCGAGGTGACCCCAAATTCGCACTTGTCGGCAGCGCAATATAGCTGGTGATGGCGCAACCGGCGGAGTACCTCGCGCACGTGGGTGTCGTGCTCGGCGGGATCGCGGGAGAACACGAGGATGTCGTCCAGGTACACCACCACGGACACGTCGAGCAGGTCGTGCAGGATGTGGTTCATTAGGCGCTGGAACGTAGATGGCGCGTTGCACAGCCCGAATGGCATTACCATGTATTCAAAGCTACCGTAGCGCGTGCGGAATGCCGTTTTCCATTCGTGCCCCTCCTTGATGCGGAGGAGGTTGTACGCCCCCTTCAGGTCGAGTTTGGTGAAGACGCGCGCTCGCGCGAGACAGTCCAAGTGTTCGGCGATGAGGGGTATGGGGTACTTGTCTTTGATGGTCACGCTGTTGAGCGCGCGGTAGTCTACACATGGTCGGAGGCGACCGTCTTTCTTAGGTACAAAGATGATAGGGGCCGCGGCGGGGCTCTGCAATTCCCGAATGAACCCAATAGCAAGCATCTTGTCAATGTACTTCTTGAGCTCGTCGAGCTCGCGTGCGGACAAAGAGTATAGTGGCCCGTGTGGGATCTTGGCTCCCGGCAGGAGGTTGATCTCGTGGTCCTGGGGGCGCGGGCGCGGCAGGATGTCGGCGTTGGCCTCGTTGAACACCTCCGCAAACTCCTGGTACGCAGCGGGGATGTCCTTAGGCGATGGTATGGCGGCGAGCTCGTCCGCGTGCGCCTGGACGAGGACGCAGTGTTCGGCGGTATTGTCGGTAAACGGCGGCGAGGGGATGGCCCCGGCCGGGGCGCCACGGCCTCGTGCTTGCCTTGCCCGGGCAGTGGAAATCGCATAGCGCGAGCCTCGTAGTCGAGGACGGGGCGCGTGGCCTCGATCCAGTCCAAGCCTAAGATGGCGTCGTAGCTCGATATGCGCGGGGCCACGAAGAAGCGGTGGTGGGGGGGGCGACAGTGAGGCCCGCCAGCCCCACGGCTGCCCTGCAGGTATGAGTGATGGGCTCCGAGGCTGCGTCAAACGTCGCTGTCTTAACCGGGAGTGGCCAACCCGTGCAGGTCGATGCCCGCGCCCTCGAGGAGATCCTTCGCCACGAAGGACGCGGTAGCGCCGCCCGTCGATGAGAGCGCGCGCCCGCAGGTGGTCAATGGTGACCCAGCACTCGTAGGCCGGAATGCTGGGGGTGGCGACTCACACGGATGTGGTCGCCCTGAACAGATGGCTCCGCGATGGGTTCCAGTGCGGCGACATGCGTGCGGAGTGGGAATCAATCGGGGTGAGTCAGTAGTTGAGCCACTGGCCGCGCGCGGAGGGAAAAAGGGCGTCCTCAAAACCCAGGGGGTCGAGGGTGGGGTCGTAGACCGCTCGTCGTAGGCATCCCTTTCGGCCGGGGGTCGCACTCGGTAGGCGCGTGGTCTGAAGCGGGATCTTCTCCTTCGGGCGGCAGGAGGTAGTTGCCTGTAGTGGGCTCAACCGTAATGACATTAGCGCGCAGCGCGCGCTCCTGTGTGGCCTGTGGACAATCGCGCGAGGTGCTTCTCGCCACAGGTGTAGCACAGGTTGTTCTCGCGCCCGGTAGCGGCGTGTGTCCTCCGTGAGCTTCTGCAAAGCCGTGTTGGCGCGGGCCGGAGCATGGAAAGTTGGGCGCGCGGCGGCCGGGACGGCGGCGGGGCGGGCGGCGTTCAGCCCACCAGTCGGGGCTCCCGCCGGGGTCGTACCGGGCCCGGGTCGGGGCGCTGGTCGTTGCGGCCCCGTCGCGCGGCCCGGAATGTGGGCGGTTCCGGCCGAGTCGAGGCCGGTTTCGAGCATCTGCTGCTCGGTGCGTACGGCAGCGTTGATGTACTCCTGCAGGTCGTGGGTCTGCACATGTAGGAGGTGACGCCGAACGCCTCACGGAGTCCCAGCTGGAACGTAGTGAGCAGCTGCTGCTTGTCGGTAGCGTTGGCTCGCGTGGCCAGCGCCTGAAACTCGGCAGCGAAGCGGCTGACGCTCCCGGTTTGACGCAGCTTCCTGCAGCTGCATCCTGGCCGTATGTCCTGGGTGAGGATCGCCGTACGTGCGGCGTAGGGACCCGCAGTAGCGCGGCCAGTCGTGGAAGATCGGGTCGTGGGGGCTCGCCTGGCGCATGTTGCGCAGGTGGTCGCGAGGCGCGCCACCCACGTGTGCCAGGGCCCAGAGGACCCGGCGATTGTCTGTGGCAAAGCGTGCCGGGTTGAGGTCGAAGTGCAGCTCGCACTGCTCAATGTAGGCCTCCAGCTCTTCACGCTTACCGTCCCAGTCGGGGGCAGCGATGCGGAGTTCGGGAGCTTTGTCGAGGCTCGCGTCCAGGGGAGCGATCCACGGCACCAGAGGGGGGGCCGGGAGGGAGTACCCAGGCTGCGGCTCGCGGGCGTGGTGGGGGTCCTGCTCCATCCGGCGGGTGGCTCGCTCGTAGCGCTGCTCGGATGTCTCGCGATCCGTCGCCGGGTTGGGAGCCTCTCTGGGGGGCTCCGCTTCGGCGGCCCTGGGCGAGCGCTGGGAGGGGGTAGCCGCGGGGGGTGGTTGGCCTCTTTGCTCGCGGCGCAGCGCGCGCATCTCCAGGACCAATTCCTGCAGGACGGCCATTTGCTCCTGGAGCACCGCCATCAGCGGGACGGCGGCCTCCGGGGCGGGCGCGGGGGAGTTGGTGGTGGTCGCGCTCGCCGAGGAGGGTGCGACGACCACGGGAGGATCTCCCCCGGCGGAGGACCAGTTGTCCAAGGGGTTTTGGTTGGCGACCTGGCTGCGAGTCACCGGCATGGGGAGCATTGTTTGAGCGTGCGGGGTGACGGGTAGGTCGAATGTAATGTTAAGCGCCAAGGGTCTGACAACCTCCTGACTGTGCGGCGAGGCACGCGGTGTGCGAGGCTTGGGCTTGAGGGCGCGTGGCGGGAGTGGTGGCCACAAGAGTCACCGGGCACGATCCTGAGGTTAATGGTTCTACCGTTGGGTCTGATATTTGCTATTACTCAAGGTAACTAAGAATACATTCGACGACGGACAGCAAGGAGGTGGCGCGCGGCTCCCACCTTATAAGGCATCACGCGTGCCACGCGCCGCGCGCCTCATCCTGGAACACGCGGTTCGCGCGCGGCCCCGACTCACGACGTATGGGTTGGGCCCCAATGTCGGGACGCTGCGCGGCGCGCCTCCCTCTGCAGGAAACGACGCGCGGCGCGCCCCTCCATTCCCAGCATCCCCCGTAGCTCGCCCCTTACTGGTAACACCCCGCGTGGCACGCCCTCTCCCTAGCGCGGCCGTCGGACAGCGCGCTGGCTGAGAGCCTTCGCCCAGCCGTAACACCATCCAACATCCACGCCGCCATGACTTTCTTGCCGTGTCCAGTCTGCCACTTTACCTATTCAGCAACCAACATCACCAACCACATCCGCAAAGCCCATGCTGGAGTCTTTGTTACAGCAGCGCAAGCAGCTGCATGTGGGTTGACAGCATGCTCTTGTGGGCAGGTGGTCCAGAATCATGCCGCACTGAAGCGCCATCAGGGGATATGCAAGTGCCAAGTCCATCAAGAATCACCATTGTCTGTGCCAGCTACAGCTGTGGTCTCAGATCATGTGCCTCAAGCACAAGAGCAAGAAGATGTAGCAGAAGAAACTCAAAACACGGAAGAGCTGGGGCCTGCATACCTGCCAGAAGAAGAGCCAGCGTACATACTGGAGGAAGCAGCACCGGATGCCATCCCTGATGATGTGTCACGGTCTCCCACACCAGACTTGGATGCACCAACCCTGCCGGTGATTCCAGAACCAGGACAACCTTCACCAGCTGCACATGACTTTGACATGCCGGAAGATGGGATTGTCATTCTGCTGGTAGGTGGTGAGGGTGCAGAAGAGGAAGCAAGAATACCACCACCGGAGCTACTGCTGGATAGACAGCAGGCTCAGGAGATCAGGCTGCCACCGGTGCCTCCGCTTGCACCGGTTGCTTGCTGGGACAACCTGGAAGCGGACACAGATGTGGACTTTTTCTCTGTGACCATCACACCGGCTACTCTCCTCCGCATCTACCCACCTGGAAGCTACCTAGCTCTAGTCTTGCATGCACCAGAAACAAGAGACCTGGACATGTACAAGCACTGGGTTTTCTTTGCAGAGCTCAAGTGCCGCTTCTGCTTTGAACCACAGTACAAGCTGCCCCTTGTTGAATGGCTGACGCAGGCACCGCAGAAGGCAACACTGCTGCCATCAAATCATGCCACCACCCTGACCTATGGGGAGTTGCGGGTGGAAACCTCTGTATTGACAGATGCGCTGGAAGACATTGGCTGCCAAGCCATCCGGATGTCTGCCTTTGGCATCAAGGTGCCGGTGGACCGCTTTGTTGATCCAGCCAGCTTGGAATCTCATCCACTACAGCACACCAACATCTATGACATTGGACGTACTGTGTACACGGACCAGCACACAGCCGTTGCGCCCAAGTCCAAGCGGGGAAAGTACAAGCAGTACCCGCTTGCCATGCAGGTGGGGTGTGGCTATGGTGGTGTGGAACTCAAGTGGAAGGAGCATCCAGACGGACTACAGCACTTTAAGGGCTACTCCAAGTTTACGCATCTTCTCAAAGCAGGGGCTGCCGGAGCAGGCAAAGGATTCCAGCCCATGACAATGGCCACCATCAAGAACTGGATCAACATCCTGAAGAAGTGGCAGCAACGCATCAGCCAAGCACCCACCCATCTTGGCAGAGGCATCCGCTTGGAACTCACAATCCAAGCACCAACCATGGCGCATGCAAAGGCAGCAGCAGAGGCCAGCCACTTCCTTGATGCGCAGCACCTCTTCTCTGAAGAAGCTGGAGACCTGCAGCTGCTGTCTCATACCTTTGAGCGGGGAGCTGTGTTTGCAAACTTGGAAGCGCTGCTTGCCGTTGCAGAGGAGAGGCAGCACTTCAGAGGAAAGGGTTTAAAGCCAAGTACGCTGATGCAGCGCCAGGTAGTCACTGATCTGCACAATGCGCTTGGCTGGAATCCTGGCCGCAAGCCTACGCCGCTGGACCTGCCCACGGCATGGTGGAAGACCAGTGCAGCTGCCACCACTCTGATTGCTCAGCTGGAGATGTTCAAGACCGCCGGTGAGCTCAGGCAAGTCTTTGCCCATGTCCGGCACCATTTGAGGTGTCAGAGATGCCACAGGCGGGGCAGCTATGACCTGTCAGGAAGTGCAAAGAAGTTCCGTGCTAGGTGCAGAAAGTGTCGGCATGACCTTGCCAGCCAGCGCTTCCGGACTCACCTGGCAACAGAGGCAGCGCAGCAGCAGATTGCCATCCGGCTGGATGCGCTTAGGGTTCTAATGCTTATCCCCAGGTGGGCAGCTTGCGTCTGGCCCTCTGGAAGACGGTCCATTTGAAAATTGGAAGACGGTCCAATTGAATTGTGAGACGCATCTGTATTCATCTGGCAAGACGGTCCAATACAAATTGGAAGACGGTCCAATACAAATTCAACTTTTTTGAGCGTGCTGAGCAGGGAAGACGGTCTACTACAAATCCAAGACGGTCCACTACAAATCCAAGACGGTCCACTACAAGTCCAAGACGGTCTGCTACAGTTGGAAGACGGTCCACTACAAGTCCAAGACGGTCTGCTACAGTTGGAAGACGGTCCACTACAAATCCAAGACGGTCCACTACAAATCCAAGACGGTCCACTACAAATCCAAGACGGTCTACTACAAATGGAAGACGGTCCACTACAAGTCCAAGACGGTCTGCTACAATTGGAAGACGGTCCACTACAAATCCAAGACGGTCCACTACAAATCCAAGACGGTCTACTACAAATGGAAGACGGTCCACTACAAGTCCAAGACGGTCTGCTACAACTGGAAGACGGCCCACTACAAATCCAAGACGGTCCACTACAAATCCAAGACGGTCCACTACAAGTCCAAGACGGTCTGCTACAATTGGAAGACGGTCCACTACAAATCCAAGACGGTCCACTACAAGTCCAAGACGGTCTGCTACAATTGGAAGACGGTCCACTACAATTGCAAGACAGTCTACTAGAACTGGAAGACGGTCAGCTTCAACAGCAAGACGGTCCACTACAAAAGCTTTGATATTTGCAACACCGTTGCATTCCTTTTTTGACAACCGCTCATCATACTCAATCAACATGTCGCAGATCACCTGCCCCGTATGCAACTATGCCTATGCCGCAAGCAACATCACCAACCACTTGCGCAAGGCTCACAATGGCATAGCTGTCAGTGCAGAGGCAGCGGCAGCTGCTGGACTTGTAGCATGTACTTGCGGACAAGTTGTGATGAATGCGGCAGCACTCCTCAAGCATCAAGGCATCCGCAAATGTCAAGATGCAGCAACTCAAAGTCAGGCTCAACCTACACCTGCATCAGCACCGGCAGCATCAGCACCAGCAGCAACAACATCAACAACAACAGCAACAGCAGTCTCTCAAGATGCGGTAACTCAAGATGCGGTGAGTCCAGAGCTTGCAACTGCGCCTGCGGCAGAAGTGCAACCTGCCGACCCTTTCCTTGCCGTGTTGGATCCAGCAATTCTAGCAGAGGAGGGTTCAATTGAATTGAATTCCAATTCAAATTCAGAGGTTAGGGTGGAGAGCTCAGAGGATTTTCCCCTGACGCTTGTGGAGGACAACTTGGATGTGGTTAGGGTTCTAATGCTTATCCCCAGCTAGGCAGCTCTGGAAGACGGTCCATTTGAAAATTGGAAGACGCGTCTGTATTCAAATTGGAAGACGGTCCAATACAAATTAAGACGGTCCAATACAAATTAAGACGGTCCAATACAAATTAGACCGGACGCGTCAAAAAATTCCTGCTTTTTCCTCTTGTTCAGAACGTGTCACAACACGTGCTCTAACACGTCCAGAAGCGTCCGAAATTCCTGCTTTTTCTGCTTGTTCAGAACGTGTCACAACACGTGCTCTAACACGTCCGAAGGCGTCCAAAATTCCTGCTTTTTTTGCTTGTTCAGAACGTGTCACAACACGTGCTCTAACACGTCCGGAAGCGTCCAAAATTCCTGCTTTTTTTGCTTGTTCACAACGTGTCACAACACGTGATCTAACACACCTGGAGACGTCCAAAATTCCTGCTTTTTACGCTAAGTCAGCATGTGTCACAACACGTGTTCTAACACGTCCGAAGGCGTCCGAAATTCCTGCTTTTTTTGCTTGTTCAGTACGTGTCACAACACTTACAAGGGGATCTTGTGGTAGGGCTGAAGACATAACACCCCCTTCTCTGTGCATTACTGGATAGTGCTAGGTGAGTTTGGCTGAAGTCATTAAGTGGCCCTACGCAAGTTGACTATAAAAACAGGTCAGGGCGGGTCACCGAAAGTAGGGTCGGGACCCCGGGTCGAGGTAGGGTCTGAGAACTTTTTTTGGATTTTGAGGGATCTGATGCCGCAGGAAGGTGCGTAATGGTGAAATAGGAATGTATGCAAGAAAGCAGGGATGGGGAACACATACTGAGGGTGTAGGGGCAGCAGAAGTTGAAAAACGGCCAAATCCAAAGGGGGGACCATGGGAGCATTTTGTGGACCAAAAAAGTGGCTCTGATGGACTCCATCTCTTAATGACATATATGTCAAATGGTGCCAAATGGCTGTATCTGCAAGGTCAATGCTGTACCAGTTGCGGTTGCAGCTGGGTAGGGTGAAACGTGTCGGCCAGGCCCTACCCCGTAGGGTTGGACTCTTCTGGCATAATAAGTGGCCATTTTTTGATGTGCGCTGGGGTTCTCTGGCATGCAGGAGCCATATCAGACACTATCTAAGCAAGTTGTCTTCCAGGCCCTAGGGCTAAAATTTTTTGGGACCTGAACCTAGCCCTAGCCCTACCCTGGTCAGGTAGGGCCGACCTGAACTTGTATATTGAGACACTGCTGTTTAATGTGCGGTGAGGCTCTCACACCTTCTAAAGATGATTCAACCACTTTGCAGGTCTGTCTGCCTCTTTTGGTCAGTCACCGGTAGGGCCACCAAACACCACAGACAGGAAGGTGTAGACGTGTATACTATTATGTATTGGAGCAACTATTTACATGGTCTAGGGGAAAAAACCCAGTGGGAAAAAAGTGCCCTAGACCCCACAACTATTTACATACGGAACACAGAACTTGGAACTTGGAACAGATCAGGGGAACAGGAGCTCATAATGCTGGGACTTGGCCAGGTGAAACAGGCCATAGTGGGGTCCCTCTGCATTGTGAGGGTAGACGGTGCCATGGCTGTCACCGGTCTGAGGGTCTATGCCAGAGTAGACCATGATTGAGATGCTGAATGCCTGCGCAATGGCCATGAGCATGATCTCGTCACCCCATGTTCCTGGCTTGGCCATGTTAGCCAGGTATGTGGCAGCGGAGAGATGCCCATCGCCCTGGGCCGCAAATGCCAGCAGGATGTCAGGATTCCGCTGCAGCCAGTGGATTGCTTTTGTCCTGACCATCATATGCTGATCTTGGTTGCCTGTCAGGTGGTATGCCATGGCCCTGAACATGCAGTTGCCATCCCTGCCAATGATGTTGCTGACCTTCAGACCATACAGGTTGCGAAGCGTAGCAGCCAGTACAGTGACTCTGTCAACAGCATGGAGGCTGGGCTTGCTCTGCAGTGGCTGACAGGAGGGCAGGGTGACTGCTGGTGATACCACCAGCTCAGCCACAAAGGGGTTGGGTGTCTCCCTGCATCTGCGGTCTGGGCTGGAGACCAGCTCTGCATCAAGCTCATCCAAGATGGCCTGAATGCTAGCGCTGGTCTCTGCGCTGCTGCTCCTAACCACAGCAGGGGCTGGCGACGCTGCTGGGAGGAGCACCACCACATCTGTGCCATGCGTGTGCAGCTCCACTGTTGGTGCTGCTGCTGCTGCAGGAGAGAGACGCCTACGCAGACGGTTGCTCTGACGGCGTGGACCATGCAGAGGATGGACAGGAGCCTGGTCAGCTGAGGAATCAGAGTTGCTGCCAAGGTCAGGCATGTCGACATCCTCCTCCTCTGTAGTGACTGCCTCCATTGCTGCTGCCTCTGGCTCTGGCACTGGCTCTGGTCCCAGGTCTACCGTCAGACGGCCTTGATCAAGCAGCTGGCCAAAGTACTCTTGAGCCTGCTCTTGATTGAGGCGTGCCTTGCAGCCAGTGCACTGCAGGCGGAACTGACGGCGCCCACCTTGGTTGTACAGTGCTGGCGCTGGCTTCTGACACTTGGGACACGGTGTCTGACCTTTGATCTGGCCAAAGAAGCTACGCAGAGCATCCATGGTGCGCAGACGGCGCTTCAGGAGAGCCTTGGATGGCTGACGGCGCTCCTCAGCCTGTGTTTCCATCTCCACATCATTGCTGGTGATCACTGGTGCTTCTCCTTGAGAGTGGAGCCACCAGGCAGCTGGATGATCCCAGCGTGTTGGCTCAAAGCGTCCAGTATGCCAACCCAGCGCATTGAAGAGGTCAATGATGATCTGCTGGGAGTCAGGGTGAGGAGAGCGGCTGTTATTGCCAGAGAACACCTGTTGCTCATCTGCTTTGGCCAGCAGATCACGCAGGTTCTTGATGTAGTCCTCCTTGTTGATCTTGATGCTCCGTATCTTGTACAGCTCCATTGTGTCACGGGCGGCGATGCCGGGGCGGCGGAAAACTAGTTTTTCGACCGCCTTCAGTTTGAGCGCGGCTAGGCAAGTGGTTGATTGGCCGTCGTCGCAGTCGGAGGAGAGGAGGTAAGCTGCCGGCAGTGCGTCGTACCGAGCATTGTTGTTACCATAGGCAGCGAAGTCGAAGCGGTGGAAAAACCGTTTCGCGGCCGCCGTCAACGCGAGCGCGGCTCAGAAAGTTATTTTCGGCCGCTTTTGCTCATAGTGGTCGGATCGCGGCTGTTCAACGTCGCAGAGACGCCGGATCGCGACAACACCACCTCGAGGCGAGCAGCAGTTGAGGGACACCATCCCAGGCGCTCTCAGAGGCTTGGAGGTGATCAGCCGCCTGTACCACGGCCAGAACAAGCACACACGCAGGCCGTGCAGCTAGACAATAGGCTAGCGCCGGATCGGCCTTGCCATAGGGGTTTGGAGCGGTCCTACTTAATGTCTCCTCATCTGCTTCGAAGTGGATGAGCTCCTCATCCACTCTACTTCTTACAACACCAGTCTTTAGCTCAGTATAGCTCCTTAACGTCGTCGTCACGATCATTCAGTATCTAGTAAAGTAAGTTGCAATTACAGTAGCATTGCAGCTTCCTTGCGTGCCTCCGTTCAAGTCGGAGAACAGCTAGACGTCGTCAGTACCTGTGACGACACTACAACACATAACCGCTGCCTACAAGCTAATACCTAGACGTCAGACTCTTGGACGTCGCCGTAACAGCTTGGTGATCACTCCCAGTGTTCACCTAATCATCTAAACAGCTTCCTGTCTCGTCAAGAGCGCTCGCGGGACACCAAGCTAACACACCGTAATACCGAGTACGCCGTGCTGCCGCTGAACGGAGCGCCAACAGCGTCAGTCGGTAATAGGTCGAACGCGGTTGAGAGGCCCACACTCCACCGCTGTCGAGTCGAGTGCGGCCCAGTCGTCGTTATCGGACCGCCGACGTATCTGCGCAACCCACCTCGTACTACCCAGTTGCGCAGGCGCGTAACCCAAACTCGGCGGCCCAGCCCAACAGGACCGCACCGCTCTCGAAACAAGATCGGCCTATTTACCAGGCGCCCGACCGCTGACATTAGAGTGGATCGTTCAAGCAGCGCCCCGTACTCGACATGTCCGACGCAGCCGCGCCGCGAGGCAGCACTCCTCGCAGCCGGGCTTCGTCGCCTCCTGCAGCGAATCCGGAACCATTGCTGCAAGGCTTAATTGAGGACATACGACTTCAGTTGAAGGAGGTCCATAATCAACGCATGGTTTACGAAGCTAGTCGACAGGAGGCCAGGCTGAAAGAGAGTCAGGACCGACTCCGCTTCCAGGAGAAGCTCTACACACTCATGGACCAGGCGAGCGGCTTCAAGTCGTCGTCCACGCCGTTGACAGCTATCCCAGCGTCGTCGCGACCTCCAACGGCGCACCAAGAGGAGATCCTCGCGCTTAAGGCCGAGATCGCAGACCTCCGGGAGCTGATCAAGCCCGCCCTACGCCGAGGGGGTGAGCCGGAGGTCGCCGCCGTTGCTCCTGGCCACGAAGCGCAAGAGGAGAGATCGTACAGCATGCACGATGATCCTCGGCGCTCTGCTCCGCTAGGTAGTTCCACACCAGCCCGTCGGCCAGCGACGTCAGTCCTACGCTGGAATGACGAATACAGTCAAGAGGACTTGTATTCGACGTCTACCGGCCGACGCCCCGCCTGGGACCACCCCACGATGCCGACACGGGAATCAAACTTCGAGCGCAACACTACCAAGAACGACCCGAAGCTCGATTTCCCCGACTGGCAAGAGGATGACCTGGAGATGTCACTCATTCAGGTCGAGGCCTGGTTCCGATACCAAGAGATGTCCGACGGCCGCAAGAGGATTCAGTTCCTAGGGCCGCATCTCAAGGGTCGGGCGCTCACCTGGTACCGGTCAAAGCTACGAGCCGATCCATCACAGTCGGGTGCGCTGTTCGGTGACTGGGCTCTATTCGTTAACCGACTCAAGCAGCTCTATGGAGTACACGACGAGAAGCTAGACGCCTTCAACAAGCTCTACGCTCTGCGCCTCGCCAGCGACAAGCCAGGCGCCGCAAGTGAGTATGTCGAGGCTTTCAGGACCCTCGAAGAGCGAGCAGGCATGAGCGATGAGCATCTCAAGCTCCACCTCTTCCGACGAGGCTTGACGACAGCTCTCCAGCGTCAGTTCGAGCGCACGGCGCCGAAGACGATGTGGGAATTCTATCGCGAGGTGGAGGATTTGGACCGCAATAGGGTCCTGTCGCAACAGACGTACCAAGGCGGCGCAGCGACCCTCGCTCAGCCGACCTCAAGCTCATTGCGGTACGACTTCTTCACTGCGGCCGGGCGAACTAACGCCCCAGCCGCCGTCGGTTCAAAAGCGGTCGGACGAGTATTAGCACCGTCCGCGACAGAGGCTCGACCGGCTGCAACCCCACCCGCTCCAGCGCGCTCTCGGCCGTTGCCGCCTCATCTGGCCCAGCGCTTGCCTGTCGTCTACGATCGCTCACCGACGACCTTTGGCGCCACCACATGCAAACGATGCGGTAAGGAGGGCCACTGGGTGCGAGACTGCCCTCAGCCGGCCCGCGAGACGTCTACCGGAGCGCCACGACGGCCTGGACCTCGAGCCTACGTGGCACAAGAGGACGTCGAGGCACAAGAGGACGCCGAAGACCAGGAGGAGGAGGAGGAGGTGTTCGATTATGAAGATCTTCCACCCCTCGCTGATGACGTCCGGGTCGACGACGGTCACGACGATGAGGGAAACGGTCGTGGGACAATCCAATGATGGCTTGCCTTGCCCTACAACCGTCCTCGCCATCACCCTGTATATATCGGAACTGTTCACTGTGTTTCTCGGTCACCTCCAACCCATCAGTCCTCGAAGTTACCGGCACCATCAATGGATGCCCGGCTCGCATCCTGGCCGACACCGGAGCTTCACTGTCTCTTCTCTCAAGCGCTTACGCCCGTACATATTGTATTAACATCAAGACCACTCCCCAGCCCACCGCAGTCCACGGCGTCAGCGGCCATCGTCTAGCCATCACTCACGATGCGACGCTGGCGGTCAACATCGGCGAGCAAACTTTACCGCCGCTGCAGGCCTACGTCGCGGACATCAGCGATTTCGATCTCATTATCGGCTACCAGGAGCTTCGCACACTTCAGCCGAGGATCGACTGGATTTCGGGCCGAATTAAATTCACCGCGGCGCAGCGACGTCCACTAAACCGCGCTGAGCACAACTTCGGCCGGCCCAATAATGTCACCAGCCGCACCCTACCATCTAATGAGCCGACTATCACTGTCCACGGAAACGAGTTCGTCTCATTCCAACAGCTCGTCCAAGCGTCCTATCAGGACGGACCGATTGGCATTATGCTGATCGATGCTCCACCCTCCTCGCTGCCAAGCTTCGGCTTCGTCCCTACCGGCGAAGACAAGGGCATCGAGATTGAGGTGGAGCCGGAACCACCGACTCCAGTGTCGATCCCGGAGCAATACCGGGATCTCGAGGCGGTCTTCAGTGAAGTCGAGGCCGACAAGCTGCCTCCTCGCACCAGCACGGACTTGACCATCGAGCTCGTGCCGGGAGCCAAACCTCCGCAGGGCCCACTCTATCTCAAGGGGCCTAAGGAGATGGAGGAACTACGCAAGTACCTCGACGAGAATCTTGCGAAGGGATTCATTCGACCATCAAAGAGCCCAGCGCGCTCGCCAGTGCTGTTTGTGCCGAAGAAGGACGGCGGTCTCCGCCTCTGTGTCGACTACCGAGGGCTCAACGAGGTCACTGTCAAGAATCGAGCGCCGCTGCCGCTCATCGAGGAGCAGCTGTTCCTCCTAAGGAATGCTAAGGTGTTCAGTAAGCTCGATCTCAAGGCGGCCTACAACCTGGTACGCATAGCTGACGGCGATGAATGGAAGACGGCGTTCGGCACCCAGCTCGGCTTGTATGAGTACCTTGTCATGCCTTTCGGGCTGGCAAACGCGCCCTCGCATTTCCAGTCTCTCGTCAATGGCATCTTCCGTGACATTATCGGCGTCTATGTCGTGGTGTACCTCGACGACTTCCTCATCTTCAGTAACAACGAGGATGAACATGTAGAGCACGTCCGCGAGGTATTGCGGCGCCTGAAAGCGAATCGGCTCTTCGCCAAGCTGTCGAAGTGCATTTTCCACACAGACACCGTTGAGTTCCTGGGCTACGTCATCACACCAGGAGGCATCGAGATGGACCAGGAGAAAGTACGAACCATCAAGGAGTGGCCACTGCCTCAATCGATTCATGACATCCAACGTTTCCTGGGATTCGCGAACTTCTATCGCCGGTTCATCTCGCACTTCGCTCGCATCTCGAAGCCCCTCACATCGCTCGTCAAGCCTACGGAGCGCTTCAAGAAGTTCCAACTGCCGGAGGAGGCGGTAGAGGCGTTCCACAAGCTCATCGAGGCCTTCACGACGGCCGGAGTATTGCGACACTTCGACTATCACAAGCCAACCCGCCTCGAGACCGACGCCAGCGACTTCGCCATCGCCGGCGTCCTCAAGCAGGAGACGGAAAAGAGATGGCATCCAGTAGCTTTCTATTCGCGCAAGATGACGTCTGCCGAAAGAAACTACGAGATTCACGACAAGGAGCTCCTCGCCATCGTTGCCTGCCTCCATCAGTGGCGACATATGCTGGCTGGGCTCCCGTCTCAGTTTGCTGTTCTCTCAGATCACGAGGCGCTCAAGTACTTCACCGTGCAACGCCGAATTAGCGGCCGACAGGCTCGTTGGGCCGTGTTACTGGCCGACTTCGACTTTGTTGTTCAGTACCGACCAGGAGACAAGGCTGGCGAGCCCGACTCCTTGACACGACGCAGTGACATGGAGCCGTCGGCTGAAGAGCGCGAACATAACGTACGGCAGCTCCTCCACCCCCGCATTTTTGGAATTGCATTACCGGAAAATCAGTCACCGAGCCGAAGTGGATCCGACGGCGGCTTAGTGGGGGCCATTCGGCCGTGTTCGTCGATGGCGGCAATAGTAAAGGGCGGCCTGCCGGAGCTAGCCCGCATTTTCCAACCTCTCGACACCGAGCTCCAGGCGCTCCACAAGCGCATGCCTTTCGAGGTCAAAGACGGTCTCTGGCACCGCGATGGCCGACTCGTCATTCCCAGGGTCACGTTGGCCGGAAAACAGGGCCGCCGCGACACACGCTCAGCCAAGATTGCCAGCGAACAGTCGCTTTCAGTGGAACACTTGCGTTTCATGGTGATGACACAATGTCACGACGGCATCACCGCCGGCCATCCAGGTCGGGATGCAACGTTATCGCTCACCCAGCGGCATTACTGGTGGCCGGGAATGCGTGCTTGGATCGCCGATTACGTAGCGAGCTGCCCTGTCTGCGCTCGCTACAAGGCACCCCGTCATCGGCCGTACGGCCTGCTCAAGCCGTTGGCCACTCCCTCAAGACCATGGGGATCGGTATCCATGGACTTTATCGAGGGCTTGCCACTCTCCGACGGCTACGACTCGATTCTTGTCGTCGTCGATCGGCTTACCAAGCTCGCGGTGCTCACGCCGACGGTGAAAACCGTCACATCGGCTGGCACTGCTGAGCTCCTCCAGCAACACGTGTTCCGCCGGTTTGGAACACCCGATCATATCGTTTCTGACCGCGGTCGTCAGTTCATCTCCGCGGTCTGGAAACGGTACACCGATTTCCACGCCATCCAGCACTCGCTGTCGACGGCGTATCATCCTCAAACAGACGGTCAGACGGAGCGAGTCAACCAAGTCGTTGAGCAGTACCTCCGTATGTATTGCAATTTCGAGCAGGACAACTGGGCCTCGCTACTAGCCAATGCCGAGTTCGTCTACAACAATGCGGTACATAGCAGTCTCGGCGTCTCACCCTTCTTTGCGTGCTACGGGTGGAACCCCAAAATGCATCCTGAAGTACCAGAACGTGCTGGCGTGCTCGACCCTCAACGAGCGGAGTTCGCTCGTTCAGAAGCAGACCTCACAGCTTATCTACAAGACCAAGTACGATTGGCTCAAACTCGTGCTGTCGAGCAGTACAACAAGAAACGCCTCGACGTCGAGTTCAAGGTTGGTGAACTTGTCTACGTCAATCGACGCAATTGGAAGACTCGTCGACCGAGTCCCAAGCTCGACACTCGCTTCGCTGGGCCGTACCCCATCACCGAGCGCATCGGCGCCAGAGCGTACCGCCTTCAGTTGCCGGCGTCGCTTCGCGTTCATGATGTCTTCCACGTCTCGATGCTCGAGAAGTTGAGGTCCAGCAAGCTCGAGGGTAGGGATGAGCGTGTGGCAGTGCCACATCTACATGACGAAGACCTTGAGTACGAGGTCGAAGCTATCGCAGGTCGCCGTACCATCGCTGGACGGCTCCAATATCGCGTCCTTTGGAGGGGCTACCCTGAGGAACAGGCCTCCTGGGAGTACGTCGAACTTCTGGCCTGCCCCGATCTCATCCAGGAGTATGAGGAAAAGCGGGGGGGGACGACCTCCTCGAGTAGCGGGGCGGCGGCAATCGAATTGGATATCCGACCGCGCTTGATAATTTGGCGGCGTGATGCTGGTTATTCGGCCGCCGTGAATTGACCGCGGTGTGGTGGCATAGGCGATTGGCCGCCATCGACACCCGTCGCCACACACTCACACTCTTTTCTCAAATCTCAAAGACATCACGACCAATTCATAAGGTTTTCAAGCACAACAGAAGACAACAGAAACGACTTTGATTGCTAACGACAGCTAGCGGAAGATCTCAGGGCGGTGGTACCGCACCTCCTCTTCGTCGTCACCACGGCTCTCCACGAACCAGCCAAGACCCTCGAAGTTCGATTCCTCCTCCATGACTTCACACGGCAGGTACTGGCCAAGCAAGGAGCGGTTCTCACGGTGGTATCGGGTTAGAGCCTCACGCACCTGTGTCCCGATTGTGCCCTCCATCGAGAAGGCATCGCGAGCGTCAAGGTGGAAGGTTCGCTCCTTGAACCAGTCCACCAGGCGGTCGCGACGCCGCACCATGCCCAAGCCGGGGCCACCAGGGTACGAGAGGTGGGCACGCACCACAGCCCGCTCGTTTGTGCTCAATGTTGAGTGAGGGCTATCGCCGACGTACTCGTGGCGTGTGGCGCGCCAGATCGTACGGCCGCCACATTTCTTCTTGGTCGTCAGGCAGTGGCAGCATGACGACGCTGCGGGTCGGGGGCGAGGTCCGGTTGGGTCACCATAAGTGACCGGAAAGCATCTAGCGAAATCAAGAAAAGACGAGGCAGGCTGTCAGTGCCGTCCGAGCCATTCATGTCGAAAGTGTTACTTACGGTACATCGAGATCCGCACAGTGCTGGCAGCTGTAGTTCGGCCACGGCGAACTACCCTCAGTCAAGCGGCGCACCATCGTTCGGTGCAGCCATACCTTGCCGGCATCGTCGAGCTGCCACTCGCGGTCCCAGGCCTCGTTGGCAATCGCGATGAGTAGAGCAGGGGCGGTGTATCGCTCTGTCCACTCCAGCATCTCGACCAGAGAGGGTTTACGAGGACCAGTGCGTGACAGCACCACGTCCTCGGGCCGACGAATGGGGGGCGGGCCGATTTCAGGAGTTCGGCGGCCAGGAGATCCTAGTGGCAGACCGATTTCAGGCGTGTGGGCGAGCCGAGGACTGGCAACCGCCCCAGCGTCATAGACCGGCGACCGAGACTCCATGGGCGGCGAGGCCGGCGTCAGACCGTGCTCGTGAAGCTGCGCGCTTGTCATCGCACGCAGCTCCTCGACTGTAAACGTCCCCGGGGAGGTGAGAACTTGCGCAGGAGGGGAGGATGGTACGTACAGCTCCGGGGAAGTACGCACGTAAACAGGCGAACGAGGCGGTGAGATCGACCCACTCGATGACGGCGATCGCGACGATGGGCCAAGGAACAACGGTACCAATGGCGAACCGACCACACAAGATGTCATCCGGACATGTGGCGGGGTCAGGGCGATTGGCACAACAACACCAGTAGGTGCCGCGATTGCGTCGGACGTGGCAGCAACAGGGGCAATAACCACGGAGTCGGAGGCAGCAGCAACATCTACGGCCATGGCGGT
>CAKMXJ010000033.1:0-17364 GCA_928724745.1 Anthracocystis setariae | reverse complement strand
TCGAGAGACCAAGGCGAAATTAGTCACCATGCCCGAGTACTCCACAAGCTACCCTGATCCTCTCCCTCACATCGACCGCACCTCGTGGGGATGTCCTCGTAAGGGTCGACCCAGCCTGATTTGATCTGCTTGCCACATCTCTGGCTCAGCTGGCGGCTTTGACGTGCTGGTCATCGACGAGCGATCGGAGCCCACCACCGCTGGCCGACGCGAGCGGTATCCAGCCACGAACCATCGAAGTGCATACGCAGCATGGAGCCGCTCCGGTTCCGGAATTCTTCAATCGCAGCGCACCTTCATACGAGCGAACCTTTTGGGACCCTCGCTCCGATGGTCAGCGTGGCATCGAGCGTACCCGACGAGTTCAGTCGTTCCCTACCGATATGGAGATCCAGGACAACTGTACGCTCGGTCTTCAGCAGGGGTCTCATCGAGGTGGCTTCCTCAGGGACATGGAGCGACATGGTCAGCGTGTCACTCGTCCTTGGGCTTACCAGAATTTCGAGGATGACCATTGGTAAGTCTGCACATTCACGTCCATCTTGAAAGATGAAGCCCGTCCTTGAGTCATACCAACGAAGGTGGTGCACCTATCAGCATCCTTAAGCTTACCAAACGAGACTTCAAGACCATCCGAACCAGTACCTCGTCGGCTGCGATGGTGGTCGATCGCGCCTTCGTCAAGACACTCGAGGACCGTCACAATTTTTCGTTCAACGGCGATTGGGTTGACACGCTCCTGCGGCGGCCCTCGACTGCGTTGTTGAAAACTATTCCCCGATGTCGCGCAAGATCGCCGCTATTCGCTCCAAGAACCATGGTGCGCTCTACTCATCTTCCCACGAGGAGAACACACGAGAAGGGTGAGCCCATCATCGATGCTACACTCAGGTCAACCGACTGGGCGGCGAGAAGAGCAAAGGAGTCGGCGTTGGATGCACGCGACAAGGTCACCGCCGAAAGTGGGCGATGAAGGCTATCAAGGAGATCGCCTACCCGTACAAGTTTGACTTCAAGGGTGTCAGGTGGTTTACGTGCTATCCGATTGGTCAGCGGCTTGTGTCGAGATACTCGCTTCCTGCGGGCAAGACTGCTAGCGGTGGTGCGTTCCCTGCACACCGTGTTCTTCTGGCGGGTGATGCTTGCCACACGCACTCGCCCAAGGCTGGTCAGGGTATGAACACTGCCATCATCGACTCGCAAGCGATGGCGTGGAGGATCAACCTGGTGGAAAAGGGATTGGCTGACGCGGACATCTTGCTCGGCACGTACCACGATGAACGTTGGGCTACGGGTAAGCAGCTGATCGACTTTGACGCCGAGTATTCGGCGCTTTTCTCGGGCGAGGTTCCCAAGAACACGCCAGAGGTCGCCACCATGACCGAAGCCGAGAAACGCGAACATTTTATCAACATCCAGCGTCGAAACGCCGCATTTACTACGGGTGCCCGGTGTGATCTACGCCGACAACGTGCTCAACTATCGCGATCCATCGAAGCTCGGGATTGGCAAGATTACGGATAAGCTCGAGCCGGGACGTCGGTTGCAGCCGGCTTGGGCGACGAGGTGGTCGAATTCGCAGCCGGTGCGTATGATTCACGAGATTCAATTCACCGCTCCCGGTGGATTCCGTTTGTACGTGTGTGCAGGCGATCTGAACAAGAACATGCGTCATCTCGAGGCTTTTGCTAAGCACCTCGCTTCGGAAAAGTCGTTTGTTAATCGGTTTCGTGCCAATCAGCGTGCACGTTTTGGCCAACCAGGCGTATCACCAATTGCCCATGTCGCTTAACACCGGCCTTTCCGACGGTTTCGCTTCGGAAGCCAATCCTTTCTTTCATCTGCTGCTGATTGTCAAATCGCAACGTTTCGAGATTGAGATCGAGCAGATCGCACATCTCGGCGCACTTAAAAGTATGCTTTACTGCGACGATATTGAAGCAGGTCATGGCGCTTTCAAGGTTACCCTCGACAATCAATTTGTTGGTGCATTGCATGACAAGTGGGGTTTACCTGATGGTGGTATAGTAGTAGTAAGACCAGACGGTTACGTCGGTGCAATCACCCCCCATTTATGACTTCAATGCGCTAGAGATCTACTTTAACGCTTTCCTCCGTCCCTCCTCCTCTTCCACCAACACAACAACAAGTGCTGCCCGCTTGTAAAATAACGTTATCTTTGCCTCTGAATCTTGTCCCCCCCCCCACCCTCTCTCTCTCTCTCTTGGCTCTCCAAAAACCCCAACTCCTCCCCCCATTTCTTAAAATTTTCGCCCAAGCAAACTCCAACAGCGTGCGGCAGTCCTGAAATTGTAAAAAAAAAAAAAAAAAAGTCCATTTTGATGCGGAGAAACTTGTGATCCAGCCAGCACGCACCCGAGGTAACTTAGCGTTACATGCGATCCAGAGATAAAACCGTGCAGATGGGGGGTAACTTTAGCAGACAAGCAAAGTTGCGACATAAAAGTACAGGATAACGAAATGTGCTAAAAGGAGGAAAGAGGGTGAGGTGGCGCAAAGCCACCTCAAGGGTTTATAAGGTGGCCGCCGCCCGTTCTGCTTGGGGCAGATTCGGGTGCCTGCGCTGCGCAAAGGCGTTGAAACCACCAAAGGCGACGAAGCGCAGGGTAAGCGTCTTGTGGCGCAGAGAGCGGAACGAAACTGCGCCGGTGTTACACGCTATGAAGCAATATGATGACGGATGGATAGGATACGATGACAAGACGTTCCGAGGAAAGGTCCGCATGCTCCAATAATGCACGTGTCAGGTCAAAAAAAGTGCGGAACAGCCGAAGCGTGCGAAAAGCTTAGACAAAGAAGAGGTGGATCGGCGGTCACCGATGCACTTTTTAGAGCAAACTGGCAATGCTCATCGTAGACCGTGGCGTTGCTGGTGTATCGCCGTCAGACTCAGCCTCTTGTTTAATCCTTTTTTCCGACTTGACCTGCAACAGCGTTGGCCGCGCCAGTGGTTTAGCGCCAACCGCTTCACTGTGGATCGAGGCATCGTCTTTCCAAGACGAGGCATCCGAGTCGGCATCGCCTTCGTTGATCACGCTTGGTCGCGCGCCGCTGCTGACAGGCGCACTAGGGCTCGCCTTCTTCGCCCAAGAGAATTCACCAAACGTCGTACGCAAATGTGGATTGGGTTGGCTCAAGCGCTTCACAGGCAGCTCCTTGGCTTGCTCGGCGAGCGCTTCCAAACCAGAGCACGATCGTTGACGGTGTTCGATCAGTTCGGCCAGATTCGACAGCACGCCCACTAGACCGCCCGAGGAGCCACGCTGTGATGATGAGAAAGATCCGTTTGGTGCACTTTGCGGTGTTCGCAAGGCTGCTGCGTGCGCATCGCCGAAGGGCGACGTTCCCCTGGACATGATGCGAGACTGAGGTGCCGAGTGCTGCTTGGGAGTTGTTGAATCGCGTACCTTGTCTTCGAGTTCTGCCGGCGGAGGCAACGTGGGGTTCGGGTTGTGAAGCGGGTCAATACGTACAGAGCTACGGCGACGCTCCAGTTCCAGTGCCTTGTGTGCCCATTCCTTTTCAAAGCGGTAAAAGCGACTGTATGTTTGAGCTGCTTCCTTGGCCTCGTCGAGAATCGATCCGCCAGACAAGGATGCTCCAGACGGCGAATCAGTCTGGGTGAGAGTGATGGCTGGCATGTTGGAAGCAGACGGGGGTGAGACCGAACGCTGCTTAGCTTTGGCGACTTCGTCGTCCACGTTGACAGCTGCCACGGACGAAGTGGATTGGTTCCGCGCTGCTGTTGAATCCTCTGAAAGCTGAGCTGCGTTGATGGGCTGAGAAGCAAGAGGGCTCTTGGGTGTTGTAGGAGTCGCCGGCACGCCTAGCGCCTTGACAGGCTCTTTGGTGGGAGAAGATGGTGTGGTCGCAGAAGGAGTGGAAGCTCGCGATGAAGTTGGTGTGAGGCCGAGATGGTTGGCTAACGCAGTGGCGATGGCGACATTTTGCGAGGCGCTCTCTACGTGGCGGGTGATGTCGAGACTCATGGTGCCGACACTGGCCTTACGAGCCTGTTCGATGAGCACGCCGAGCTGCTCGACACGCTGGCGCTTTTGTTCGTGTTCGGAATTGTTGGCTGACATGCGACGCTGACCGACTTGGCTGTGCAGCACTGCCGCCGCCGCTGCTGTAGCCAGATTGATGATACTAGCGCGACGGAGAGGATCAGACGGAAGCTGAATCTCAGAGGCCGGGACCTTGAACGGCGTGGACGAGTCGGAGTCGGCATCGAACTTGCGCTTGAGGCCTTGCGGCTCGGCGGTGGGTGCCGGACAAGTGCTTGTTGGTGACGACATTGCGAGGCTCGATTCTGAAGCGTGCTGCGAAAGATTGCTGATAAGTTGGTTGATGGCAAGTTTGGATGAAGCTGGATGTCGCTCGGATGCGATGTTTGAGGTGGCGATCGAAGCGTTGCTAGACAGGTCAACTCGGGAGCCTCGACGTGATGTAGGTGCGCTACCGACGTGAACGTCGACCCAGGATCCTCGACGGGAAGCAGGTGAAGATGGCGTCAAGGATGGTCTACGAGTAGCAACGGCGGACATGACTTTGAACCAGAAAGTAAAGAGTATCCGGTTGCACGCACGTCGCTCGGCACGGGCTTGGCACGGGCTACAATGAGCCTAGTATCCACGAAGGTGTCGAGTCACACAGGCGACACTTTGTGCGACGAAGGCGAGAGGATGTCACAACAAGCCTGGGAGGCAAACGTGGTGAAGAAAAGCGAGTGTAGGAACGCTCCCTGTGATGCGGAATCTTGGTCTGGAGGCGGAGGCTGGCGCTTTCGTATGGGTCGAACAAGTTTTTGAGTTATCAGGAGTGCTACAACATCTGGCAGAGTCGGTAGGTATACTGCGGAAAAAGCAAGGCAACAGAAATGACAACGAAGGGTATGATCGAATCGATTTTTGATGGAATGGAGCGGTGCCGAGATTCGTGGTAAAGAATGGGAAGAGAACTTCAAGCCCGCTGATGGTGATGAGCTGGTGACAACAGGGTCAAAGGAGAGAAGCGAAAATGTATGATGGTGTCGAGGTAGAAGGGAACCGACGACCTAGCTAGGTGATGGGGGAGGAGGGGGGCCGGTGATGAGGGAAACGATGCGAGTCTAGGTCGAGCGTGAAGGTGGTTGGGATAGGTAGAAGGGTCTTTTGCAAGGAACAGCGTGGATCCGCGAAGCCGACGTTGACGATCGAACGGCACAAGAGGACGTAGTGCGATGCAAATCCTGAAAGACGCAAGAGGGTTGAATGCTGTGAATCTGTGCCTTGGGCGCGAGAGACAAGCCAAAGGGACGGGGCAGTTGTGTGCAACTTGACTTGAAGGACAGCGACAAAGGGAGAAGCAACACAGCTTCCGCGGTCTCTCTTTGTGCGGAATAGGCGCTAGGCTGGCCAAGAGTCTGGACGCAAGCCAAGACGGGTTACGCAAGGCGCGCCAGAGCCGAGTCAAGGTCAAGGTCAGGGCGCGGTGTCTGAGGGCGGGGCGGCATAATTTTTTTTTTTTTTTATAAAAAAATCTGTAAAAAATTCAGAAAGATTTAAAATTGTTAGGTGCAAGAGTCTCAAGTGCGTAGAAACGACTTACAGACTGATGAGGCAATTCTGAGACTGCTGAAGCAAAAAAGCGTGCTGCTGAGGAATGAGCGATGCGTGTTCAGAAGCTGGCTGCTCTCGATGCAATGCGGTTCACTGGCTCTACCACGGGCTCTGAGATGCGGCCGAAACGGATTCCCGGCAAGTAAGGTCTGGACGGGTCCGCAGACGCTTCTTTAACTTCGTTGGCCTGGACAAGTCTCTGGTAGAGTGTCCCGGCAGATTCGACCCAAATGCAATGACGGAATGTCGACTCTGTGACTTGTTGTGAATTGGGTTCCGATTCAAGGGTCTCGATCTGGCCATGCGCAGTACACCACCGATGCGACTTTAGCATAATTGTAACTGAAATGAAAGCCATCTTCAAGTGCCAGACCTGTCTTTTTCACAATCAGTGCAGGTATTGTTGGGATCCGTCGGATCTATTTTTCGAGGCCGAAAAGCTTCTGTCCAGTTACAATATGAGGAATCGCTAAATTTTCAATTGTTTCTTACCTTTTCCAAAAAAAATTCGCAAGGATGTGCGAAGGAGCCAATTGGGTCGAGGCTTGGGCTCGATGTTGGGCCGCAGGTCTCGCTTCCATGACCACGAGGACCAGGCCTAACCACATTCGAAATTCCACTACTACTGTAGCGCCTTTACTGTATGGTACGCGCCGTTCAAAAGCGGAGAAAGCTCAGGAATTTCCAAAGACCTTTTCAATTGCACTGTATCCAGTTGTAACTCCCGTGGAATCTTCATTTGCGTCCTAAACAAAAATAAATAAATAAATAATAAAACCAAAAGCCGCAGGGCCTGGATTGGCACCAACGGGTCCATCGAGAGCAGCCAAACTCCCGCTCATTGCTGTAGCGGTACAGGACTGTAGGTCACAACTGTACCGCGCTGTATGATGCTCTGACCGGTTGGTTTAGCCCGACATTCCTCGGCTTTGAATTTTCTGTTTCCCGGGCGATGCCGTATTTTCCGGGAGCGGTTCCCGATCAGTTTTGACTGTGCTGCATTCAACGTCGATTCGCAACATCGGTTGCTATGTTTGCAGATTTCCATGCTTCTTTTCCAGGCGCAACAACGTGTTGGAAGCGTACCAACATGGTTGATCAGCTGAGGAGGTCAGACAGTCTTCAAGTCGAAAGAAAGGCTGTAACAGACAGGAGGTTGCGCTGAGGATGGCCGAGTTGCAGTTTAACAGCCACTGCATGTCAATTTGTACTGTATGCGCACAATAGCCCTCACGGCACACTTACAGTGCAGTACTGGCTCGGTTTACGGGGCTCACCATTGGAATTTTTTTTTTTTTTTTGCCAAAATTCGCAAATCACACTGAAATGCTGCTGCTGCCGCTGCTGTGTGTTTACGGTCCCGACCACAAAAATGGCAATCTACAGTAATCACATAGCTCGCGACCCGCCACTGCATAGCCGGGAATCAGCCGGACCACATCGCTTGACACCAGTTGCGTCGCTCAACAGTAAAGTACACTTATCAGCAGCATATGCAGAGTGATATGTGAAGCATGTTACAAGGCCCCGGGATGCCTGAAACAGGCGCTGCAAGTAGCGAGCCGAGACGGCGGCGCAATAAGCAGCGCCAGGTGGTACGGAAGCACAGGTGTTGAGACATGTGGATCTCACCATTTTTTTGAGCGCCAATCAAAGACTGGTGGCGTACAATGGTCGCAACCACGAGAAAAGGCCAGCACACGATCGATTGGCTTGGCTCCTTGCAGATGCCACGCCTGTCTGAGGACCAAAAAATTCAAAAGAGTGTTCACCTGAATGAATCAAGACTTGGTTCGGACGATGCCGAGAAACTGTACTTGGTTGGTACGGTAGCTACAGGAGAGCGAATGTTCTAGGGCTTTGGGTTGTTGCAAGTGCACCACTCGATGATGATTTGCATCTCACTTCACTAGTGAATCGGCATTGCATACACTGTAATTGGACGACAGAAATCAATGTCGGCACCGGATCGGACCGAACGTACCGAGCCAAGCCAAGTCATGTTTTTATAATACACCTTTTTTCAATCAAGTTCGGTATGCCGGCGTACGAATTCGAAATAAGCGAGCTTGTTCGAACTGCTTGTTTGGTATTGTCCAAGTGTTTCGGTGTAGCGTGCGAGACAAAATCGACAAAGCCGAGGATCGAATTCAGTATCCGAACGGTGTCTGAGTGAGCAGTGCGCTGAGAGTTGTCCTCACCGTAGCTTCTTGAGATCAGCTTCCAAGACACATCCTCCTTGCCATCGCTGCTAACCACTACCACCATACCACGTTCTTGTACTGTATCATAGCTCCACATTGCAATGGTCACACGTAATCGTAACTGTCTTGTCATCATCATTTGATTGCAAAACCATCATCTCAAGTACAGTAACAACGCTAAAGACAGTGATCAAGGAACTACTTGGTTACCGAACACGCTTGTTATACCGAACTTGTAAGCAAGCATTACCGAACTTGATGTGTATCTTACCGAAAAGCATACTTGATACCGAACAACTGTACCGAAAAGCATACATGCTACCGAACAACTGTACAAATAGCAGTGTAGTTACCGAACTTGTTATCGAAGTTGACAGTCCGAATTCCGAACTTGATCGAAAAAAGGTGTAGTTGTGCGGGGTTGTTTTTTTTTTTGGCTTGGCAGATTGAGATTGAGCGGCATGAGATCGAAATGCATTTTTGGCTGTCATCAAACCAGCTTCCGAGTCTGAGAATCTACTTACTGTGTATCACTTTCTATCAAATTCGCATGGCTATAAGCAAGAGTTGGACCTGCTGATCTTGCCGAGCTTGCAGCGCCCAAGTCAACGAACGTTTCAAACCCAACCCGCACTAGCATGCAAAGGGTGCATTAGGCACGACGTGAGATTGCAGGCGCATTAGGGACTACGTGAGATTGCAGCGCGGCGGTAAGAAAAGTCTCGTCTCGCCAACAGAGACCAGGAGTCGCGGCAGTCAGAGTGCAAGCTTGGTGCAGTGTCGCTCCAAAGTGAGACAAATTCTTGAGCGTAGAGTGCAGTACTGTATGTACTGTGTTGGGTGGGGGGGCTCAGATACAGTTGCCTATGCGAGCCCAATGCGGAACTTGAAAAGTGGCCAAAATGCTGTACTGTATGCAAACAGAGTGGCTGCTGTCGTGCTGAACGCAACGGAACGAAATGGCGGAGCTGCTTCTGTGCCGGTTTTTGAGGCTCCGACGAATGGCTGCTTATCGCAGGGCTTGCCAATCTCAGCCTTGTTGCACTTGAGCTAGCCTGACCAGCGGCCAATTTTGATACAGTCGAGCTGCTCACGAGGCATTGTTGCATTCGGGTTCTCAATTCTCACCAAATTCAACTCGGAAGCAGCTCGGTTCCACAATAGAGACGTTCTGACTATGCAATGTTATAGTCAATCCTGTAGAGTTGCTGCCTCTTATCACCGATCGATTGCACCTCTTGCTCCTGGACTCATCTCCTCCTCTTCGTACTGTATGCGCTTGCCAGTGGTCCGTCCATCAAGCCGCATTGTTGCTGTGTCTCGATGCCCATTGTATTAGAGACACAGCCAGTGTATCAACATTGCACTGTCGCATTGCTCGTTACCTCGAACAACAATTCAGAGGTCGTAACTTTGAGCCTCCAACATCTACATGGCACTCACCCGTGAAGCGGAATTGAGACTATTCAAGTTGCAAGTCACGCTCAACAAACAAGCCAACATATATAATACGAGGTCAACGCTGTTGACTTGGTGTTGGATTCCATTCAGGACTGTCCTTGTGTTGGCACACCAAATTAAAAAGCGCACTGCACATGCTACTGTACGTTGATGTGCAGCGGATCTGCGTTGCAAGTGCAATCCAACTTGGGCTTGGCGGTGGCTGTCAGGAACAACTATAACAACAATCCAGTACTGTAAACAGTAGTTACTCTGCCCTTTGACCACCTACGATACATTGGCTTGAGCATGAATTTCCCGATGTCTGAGATCGAGCGCAACTGGCTCCGCATTGGATGCTCTCCTACCTACGACCCCGTCCATCATGGCCCCCACACAGCCCCATCTCCACTAAGCTTGGGATGCATGATAGCTTTTGCATGACAAAATGTGAATTCCATAGTGAGGAGTTCGGGTTTTCAAAATCATCTCGCAATTCAGCTGGTCCCAAAGCTTTGTTGCAAACGGCGAACCGGAGTTCCAATCGATTCGCCGATAAAACCAAGCTCAGCCTTTGGAGTGTTTTTTTTTTTTTTTTTTTAGGCTGCCCACAAACCGCACGTCGATCCAGTAACCCTGGCTCACATCCAATCCGGCTTTTGTTGGAGCTGACACATGCAGAGCGACCCTGAACGTTACGCCACAGCATTGTGCTGAGTCCGGTCTTCGGGTCCAAACCAATCGTCGTTGGGATGGCAAGAAACGATCAAAAACCGAACACAGTGAACAGTCCACGTCTGTGAGACCCGGTTTCATTAACATTGACAAACTAAAAAAATTCTTGCATATCTGCCCTCTTTAACCGCAGCTTCCAGATGCCCTTGAGCTTCTTTCCGGTCTCTTTCTTTGCGCCTGGCGCAACGGCCAACGTATTAAGCCGAGATGCTTGTTGCGCCCAGCCCATCGTCGTACCTGTTATCGTCGGGTGGTTGCTTGCAGAAGCGGGCCCAATCGATCAATCGACGTAAGCCTTCTGCCACTCGCCTGAGAACGTGGCTTCGGCGGTGAATGATCCAGAACCCTTACTGCTTCACATTACCCAAGCTGCAACCCTCAAGCCCAAAACCCCCAGTTACTTCAAATGAAGCTCGCCTCGATGTGGTTGAATTGCTGCCGACATGGATGGTCAGTACACTGCACGCAGTGCTGAACTACTTCTGCCAGCTGCGCCACTTCTGCGACCCTGAGCTGCCGATGCCGAAGCACCGACAATGCCACCCTCATTGCTGTCCTCTCTACCCCCAGCCTGAACCAATTCGAACTTGTCTGTCAACTGTAAGTGTTTCGCGTGACACGATCACGACGGAGAGACACCAATAGAGCCCGTAGCGCAGATGCAACAGTGTACGTCAGTTAACGCTTCTTGCCCTCTACTAACCCTGCATACTCTACCCCTGACCTTGGTCACTTACCTCGTTCATGGTGTGCAAGCTCTGCGTGAGCACCGAGAGGTAACTCGTCAGCAGCACATCGTTATGTTCCTACCATCCAATGCAACAGCAGAAGAGTTAGCGCTGAGATACCATGCGATGCCCAATTTCGATCCGGTATCACTTACGCGCCACAATTCCTCCTGAAGCTCTGGCAGCACGGTTCTGGGCAGATTCGCCACCACAGTGTGAATCTGTCGCATCGCTTCGTAATCCCATGCAACCCGACCATCCTTAACCGCTTGGATATAACTCAAAACCTGACCGATCCGATCGTGAAGCTTGCCGATCGCACTATGTTGCACCTGCATCCCCGTAAGCACTGCACATCCACACCCAAAACCACAACATCAGCACCTCTCCTCCTCTCAACACGATCAAACATCAGGGATGGCAACAACTTACAAACACTCTGAGCATCACTCGCCGATTCGGCGCCTGCCTTACTCGCATGGTCGACTGCAATGCGCTCCGCCTCACCCGTTTCGATCTTGTACCCGGCGGGTACAAACAAGTTGGCCGTCTCGCCTTGCACCATTTCGACGATCGACTCGTACACCTTGATGGGGAGTTGGCCGTTACTCTGTGCATGCTCGAAGGACGTGACGGTTTGATGCAATTGCACGAGGATGGGTGCTTGGTTGTAGGCGAGGAGTTGTTTGTGGATTTCGACATGTTGCGGGGTGGGGATGTCGCCAATGGTGTACCAGCCGAGGATGTCGAGGGTGGGGAAGACTTGTTTGTAGAGTGATTGGCGTGCTTTCAAGAATGAGTGGTTGATGATGGGAGAGAGTGGGGAGGAGGGGGATGCGTCCAGTCGGATCTCGAATGAGTTCTGGATGTCGATGTCTCGCCCTTGCTGTGTCCCGAGAAGCACGCCGTACACTGCGAAAGGATGGAATTGGAGGCATCAAAATCAGCTTGATGGCTCAGCCAGGCTGGATATGGTAGTTGTTGTCAAGTGCTTACCTGTGAGTTGTGCATCGTTGGTTTGCAATCGTGTGCGGACGAGGTGTTCCGAAATGTTCAAGATCGGGAGCGGGTGGCTGGTTGAAGACATGATCAAGCGGAATGGATGGGCAGAGGCGATGAATGAGTTGAATACCGGAGTGAGCTGGCTATGAGCTAGGAGATCACTTACAGACTGATGTTGCTTCCGATCCCTGAGGAGGCGTGAGAGTCCAGGACGACTGGCGAGAGCTTTGAGGTATTCAACGTGCTTGCACAGTTCCAACTCGAAGGTCCAGCGTGGGATGACATCTTGATTGTTTCCACTGTATGCCTCTTTTGCCTCTTTTCAGTGAGTGGTGTGGTAATGCAGAGAGTATGCGATAGTGATGGTTGGTTGTTCAAGATGAACGACGATAGCCAACATGGCTCGAGCACGGAACGCATTATTTTCCTCCACTTTTCTTGACAGCTCGGTGCACGTGATTTTGCCGCAACGAGATTTGGCTGAATCGCAGATGCGGCGCGCGTCTCTCAACTGTGTTGCATTGTTACTACTGTACTCTGTTACTTTGCCATCAAACCATCATCATTCACTCTCTGACCTCTTCTCCATCACCAACCGCCCTCTCCCGCTCTGCATTTCACATTCATTCCAGTACAATGAAGCTTCCAGCTCGGTCGCTGATAAAAAAACTTATCCGCGCACACCTCCCCACCAACACCCGTCTCTCCAAAACAACCGACCTCTACATCTTGCTCGCCTTCCTCATCTACCTCCAAAAACTCGCCAACGAATCCAAACTCGCTCAACAACAAGACCTCTCCAACGGCATCAAATCTTCGAAAATCATCACAAGGCGTCACATCAATGGCGCTCGTAAACGAGTTCGTGGCTAAACTCACACACACACACACACACACGCAAAAGAAAGAAAGAAAAAAAAAGAAACGGGCGCAAGCTCCACACTTACATCAGCCAACCCAACCGCTCTTTCGGCGAAAATCAGCATCACAAAAGTGGCAAAGCCGAATCCAAAAGTACCGCTCAGCTCGATTCCAGCGCCGTTGGTTTCAATCATCCATCCATTCATCCACTTGAGGCGCAAGAACCTCGGATGTGCTATCGCGTAAACCCCCCTCCCCATCCCGCGCAACACCACCACCACCACCAGCGGCAGTCATAGCTCCAATCAATCAATCAATCAATCAAAAGAAAGCCCAGCTGGCATCCAACACCCTCGCTCGCTTCTTTGCACCTTGACCACCAACTTACCACAGCCCGATAGCCACAGTACGGACCTGGTTGGTGGAATTTAAATCTATTGATACCATCAACCCAAACTACGCTTTCAGATCATCTTGCTGCGAGGTGGCGAGTAGTAGCGCAAGTGAGGCTGTGGATTTCCTAGTTTGGCGAGTTCGGCTGAATTTCGTCCTCCATGGTGTTGTTGCCGCTCGGAAGCGAGCCTAGCGATGGCGGGACGGCGGCCGTCGAAGCGGTGCTGTAGACCGACGACAGCGTGGAGCCAGTCGACTTGTCAGTGGCGCCCGAGACGGTGCGCATACCACCACCTACGCTGCCTGTCGTAGAGTAGCGCGTGCTGGGCTTGAGACCCAGTCGGGGCAGACGCGATGCGAAGCTACCGCCACCGCTGATCGAACGGCTTGTGACGATCTTGCTCGACGTAGGCGAGGCACGTGCAAGTTGACCGGCTGTGTTCTTAGTCACAGTCACCTGCGAAGACGATCGCGGAACGAACAAAGAGTCCTGAGGAAGCAGTCTCGCCAACGCCGACAGCCGTCGTCGTCGAAAGCACAAAACTGTTTCGTTCATGCTGCTCGTCATACCCTCGCTCGTGGCTATCTCTACGTCGATCAGTCTCGTGCGCTGCTGCTTGCGAAAGAGAATCGAGCTCTAGCACAGCGTCGAGCTCATCCTCGATCTCCGGCAGCTGCTCGTCACCAATGTTGCACGCCTCGTCCTCCTCCTTCGGCAGCCCAAGTCCCAGCAATGTCGGCGAAGCTGGCTGTGCTAGCGCAGCCTTGGCCTTGGCTCGATGTTCCCGAACATGTTCGCGAAGCAGGCTACTGCTGCGTGGCGTTGTGAGCGGCGACGACTGGCTCGATCTTTCCGAGCCTCGTTCGTCTCTGTAAAGACCGCCAGGTCCGTTCAGTAGAGAAACCGGTCGAGCACGAGGCCATTCGTTCCTGCTTGTCAGCAATGTCGAGCGCCCCGATCCCGGCAGTCCGGCGACAAACGCTTCGGAACGCGTGCTCCTGTGTGCCAACTTGGAAGACGACGACGGTGTCGGATTCATTTGATCATCCATTCCCCTCGACAAGCAAGTAGCAGCATTCATGCGTGTACTTGTCGACAGAGAAGCTGGCAATTCTACATCCATGATAGAGCCTTCGGCATCCTCCGATCCAAGCGTCTGATCGGCACTGGAATTCAGTTGATGATCAAGGTAGCGCAACTCCATCAATTCGTTCTCGAGATCCTGGATTTGTCCAATGAGTTTCACCTCACGCGAGTCGCGTCGTTCGAGCTCGCGCTCTGGCTCCAGCACTCCGGGTCACCTCGGCGTGAAGATCTGAAGTGAGGCTTTCGTGACGTGCATGCAGATCAGCATTCTCGGCGCGCACTCTCTCGAGCGTATCGAGCAAGCTCTCTTTCTCGAGCTCATGACGACGAACCATGTTGGCAAGCGACGGCTGCGAAACCGATGTGGCAAACGACCGAGGCGTGCCCAGCGTCTTGGCGGTGGCCGACGGCGAGGTGTGACCGCCACCGGAGCTAGCCCGACCTACGGTAGTATTGTCCGTGCTGAAGCGCTTGCGCGAACTATCGAGTCCAGCAATGAGGACGGTACATATTCGCGGCTCAAGGCTTGCGAGTATCGGCTGGAGCTGGATTTGGCAACTGACGATGGTCGTCGGCGAATTGCCGCTCCTTCCGTTGATTCATGCCTAAAGTCTTGAGCCGAAGACACCGAGGAACTGCTGGCATGCCGCAACATTTGAGCATTCATGTCAGCGGCATGCCCATGAGACCTGACAAAGAGGTTGAGTTGCGCTTCTCCCCGTTGGACAACGCTCGCGCTCGGGGGCGACCCGACTGGTTGGCATCGGTCCCATCAGCAGCGTTGCGCTTGGGTTGACTCGATTGGCTGAGCGGTTCATCTGTTTTGGTGGAGGACTTAGCCAACGGAGAGTTGTAGAATGGCTCGTTTGCCCCACCTGCAGAGGCGCCGTGCTTGATCGGGCGACGAGGAGGTTCAACGCCAAGCCGGCCTTCGTCAGATCGCATTTGCGGAGACGGGGTGACACCAATGGCCGAGGATTGGACCAAGGCCAGCATTCGACCGTACGCTTCCTCAATGTCTCGCATCCCCTCTTGTCGTCGTCGGGCGGCTCGAGCAGGTGTAGCTTCTGAGAGCATTGAAACATCGCCTACCATCGGCTTCTCGTCTGCGGTCTCTGCTGCTACAGACACAAAGCTTTCCATGCCAAGGTCGTCCACTGATTGATCGGCCAGAGCCGTTCGCGGGCCCTCAGCATCTGTGAGCTGAGACGAGCTGATGGCCCGTCGAACACTGCGCACCGCATCCGCCAGCGCATCGTGCGATTCCGGCGCCAGAGTGATGCGGCGTCCATCGTCGCTCATGACAAACGAGGGGAATTGTCCTGAGTCAAGCGCCGGGAAGAGAGGTCCTCAGTGCTCATGTCCGCGGCTCGCTGCGTGGGTTGCAGACTTCCTTCGCGCGAGATCATGCTCACGGATGAGCCATTGGGATGAAGCGCGTACGAGGCATCCGACATCCTCTGTCGCAAGGAGTGGGATCGAAGCTACCTTCCTCGCGATGGACTTGCAGCGCCGCCTCGACGGCTTCAAATGACTTTCGATTTCCGAGACCTTGACCTCGGGTAGCACAATTCCTTTCTGTTCCGAATCATCCCCGCGTGTTGGTCGAGATGGGCATGTGCATCTTCAGGACCGAATGTCGCAAAGGAGCGATGCGAGAGCTGCGTCCGAGATGTGTCCGAGACGATTTCGCTCTGCTGCGATCTGGTTGCGACCAGAGGCATCGATTCGAGTCCGCCAAACGTGTCACGCTTATCCCAATGGCTTGTTGCTACTGCCTCGTGAGCCGCGGGAGATGTCGGGAGACTGGGTCCAGGAACGAGTTGCGATTTGGAGGACTGACTGTCTCGACAAGCGCTGTATGAGAGGCTGCGGGCAGATGTGTGCGGTGCGGAAGGGCACGAATGGAAGCATCATCATCATCATCATCATCATGGAACTCATGATACGAATGTTGCGCACCATGATCGTCAGATGATGGCGTAGGGGATGGACCCGCAGCGATCGCTGGCAGGGTAGACTCGGATTCGAACTGCAAGAATCCACTGCTGGCCGAGTCTGCTGCGTCGTGAAAGTGCGCCGAGCCTCTCGTGCCTAGGGTACTCGGGATACTGAGACGCCTCTCAAGATTGATGATGAGGTCAGCCAGCGGCGACGCATGTCCCGAGCCCTGATCGAGGTGGCGAGCAAGCGGTGTATCCGAGTGCGGAGGCTGAGCTTTGATGCCCGGGACACGTTGTTCTGGCGACGTGCATTCGTGGATCTCGGCGAGTCGAGCTGGCTGACGGCCGTCCTGAACAAGCTGACTGTGGTGACGGTGTCAAATCGGTTCGCCGGCGCGTAGTGCTCCGGGGGCGTATCATCCGAATCTTCAACATCATCGATGTGGGTCGATCGCATCATGTGATCTCCATCGATTGACTCTAGACCTTGCCAGATCCGAGGATGCCAGCTCGAGGTCGAGCGTGACCTTCGGTGGCACTCGAGAGGCCGACACTGGGTGTTGAGGATTTGGCGGCACCGAAGGTAGTAGGATCGGTTTCTGAGTCACCCGAATGCGGCCGACCCTTGACGCCTAGCGCGTCTCGCATCTCCAAGTTGGGACCGTTGGCAGCAGCCCGCATCCTTGCTAAGACCATTCTCGATCTGATTGGTAGGGTGCGAAAGGGATCTCTGATGTTGAGCAGACTCGTCGCCGGCACTGAGCTCAGCGGCGTGATTACTGTCAGATGGAACTCGGTCAAGTGCTGCGAGTTTCGAGTGCCGGCAGTTTCCTGGCTTCTGACGCCATGAGGAGAAGCGCGCGTGGGACCTTCCGAGTCAGAGGTGCGCTCCAGAATGGCGTACTGGGCTGAGGGCAAACCTTCTCTTGGGAAGTTCGGCGGATCGTCGACTGGAAGAGGACCGAGATGACCGAAAGACTCGTTGCGTTGATTTCGATGTCTGTCGCTACCACCGTTCTTGGAAGGCTGCGAGTAGGAATGGGGCAAAGAAGAGGAGCTTCTTGACTGCTTGGTAGAGTTAGCTTCTTTGGACTTGCTGGGACGACGAGTCAGGGTCAGTGGCCTGGATTCAAAGGGCGGGGAACTTGGATGAAGCTTCAACAGTGAGGTGTAGACGCTACTCCCGGATGAATAGATCCGTTGAGTTCCGAGGGTAGCGCGACCGAAGATTTCGGAGGACTGGATCCCCGATGGGTACCTCCAAGCCAGTTGAAGACTTGTTCCCTTTCATTTAGCTCTACGAATGAGACGACGATCAAGGACCACGCCATTCATGGATCCAGTTGAGGT
>CAKMXJ010000028.1:0-94152 GCA_928724745.1 Anthracocystis setariae | reverse complement strand
TTGCCAGAAGGCTTGGAAGAGGTGGTAGAGCGATCAGCAGGCATGTTGGAGAAGTTGGAAGAGGATGGATGGTGGTGGTAGGAAAGAAAGATGCAAAGTGCAAAAAAAACAGAATTTATCCTTTTTTTTCAACCCCAAATTTTTCAAAATTTTCATCCATGGCTGTGGGAATTTTCAAAATTACAGTTAGTCACATGACTTGCTGTGGGAATTTTTGAAATTACAGTTAGTCACATGACATGGTCACATGACATGGTCACATGACATGGTCAGAACTATTACCTGGCACGTGTTAAACCTCACTCAACACCAAGAAATTGCATTTTTATCAAACGTAGGTTCATATAGGCCCCCAGGCAGGGAATTCTGACATGTGATTCTTTTGCTCAAACACGTAATTTTCACCGAGATACGGGCATCGGGAATATTGCTATTGATTTTCCACCGTAACTGACATAATAATCATATGCAAATGAGGTATCATTTTGAACGTATTGAACGGCTCTAAACAGTAGCGCTGTTTGCGTGATGAAGATCCGACATCTATTTTTGGCCAATTTGGCCCGGCAACTGCTTCAAACTGAAATGGCTGCATCAAATGGAAAGCAAAGTGGGGCAAATGGGGGTGCGTTTGAACCGTACAACTCAGCTCCACATGATGGTACCATTTTCAGATCGATTGGAACTCATTTTGACATGGTCAAAATTCCAACTTTTCCAACGTTGGTTTGACTTAGGGTTGAGCTGCCAAACAGTACAAGGAAGTAGCTCACAGCTAGGTTCAACATAGGCTTGTGTAACCTTCCTGAGCTGAAAGCTAGGTTCAATGTAGGCTGGTGGGACCTTCCTGTGGTTGACCGTATTTGCAAGGTACGGTCAACCAGGACTGGAACACCTTCATTGCTTGCATCCTGCACTTGGAGGACGTTCAACCTAGGTCTAGTGAAGCTCCAGCCAAGTCCAGTTTAGGTTGGTGAAGTGTAACGTGTGTCAAAGGTGGTTGAACATACTTGCACCGTTCTCATACGTAGGCTCAACCTAGGAGCATCCACCTTGCCTGTGCCTGATGTACCTTCTGCCAAGGCGTACCTGGGCTTGACCTGCTTGAACTGAGGTTTGATTGCAGCTACAACAACAGTTGCCACACCTTGACTGGAGTGCAACATAGGTTCATGTATGTGAGACCCCACTTGACCGCACTTCAACGTGTTCAGCCAATGGTTGACCCTACTTGAACCCTACTTCACTACAGTTTACTGAGGCTGTTGGAGTCTTGACCCTACTAGAACATACATGGAGGTGAGGCCAACTGCAACTGTGTACAACAATGATGTACCATGGTACGTTGAACTGCCGTTGAACTGCCGTACATACTGGGACAAACGTAGGTCAACTTCTGCATTTAAAATTCGCTTTTTTGAGCCTTCTTTTATCACCATTTACTCCTTTCCTTCCTATTTATCACTCCTCCACATTCTGATCCATCACCCCACTTCACCAACTTCAACCTACCTTAACCTACCTTACCAAACTTGCACCTACCTTTTGCCTACCATGCCTTGGGTTTACCAGGAGCAGGAACTAGGGGATACCGACTTCCCTGACCCTATAAGGGTACCTTATCCCGAGACACCGGAGGATCTAGATGGGTTTAGCTTCACTTGCAACCCCTGGAACCTACTTTCAACCTTTGGCAAGTACAGTATTGTTACCTTAACCTCCCATGCACCCCAGATCAGGGATGTCAAGTACTATGAAGGTTGGGTCTACCTAGGTACAGGTCCCTGTGTACTGAAGATCCACCCTAGGTACAAGGTACCTCTCCTGCAGGAACTGAACTACACCCTCACTCTGCAGGCGTCAAACTACCCTACAACCATGATTGAGGGTAGTCAGCATGTTACCATGTACGACCTTGTAGATAGGTTGGAGTCGGTTGGCTGTACTTCAGTCCGGGTTCAAAGCTATGGAATGAAGTTCAACCTAGATGATGTACCGGTTGAACATCTGGTCAACCTAGGTGAACCCGAGCATCCCCTAGCTGCAACCAACTTCTATGACATTGGAAGGAACTATGCCCAGGTTCATGTGGTGTTGGTCAAGGCTCCCAACCTACCTTCAGGTACTTGTACCACCTATCCCATGCTTACAAGGTTGGGTGATGGTCATGGTTCCCTCAGTATGACTACCATGTACCGGGGTGATACCTACAAGATCAAGGTTTACCCCCTCCTTGTACATGCCATGAAGGCCACTTCAGGCAAGTTCAACAACTACAACCCTAGGTCCATCCATGCTTGCCGCCTCAAGGAAACCAACTTGTTGAACCGTCAAGATAGGTTGGCCAAGTTCCCAGCAGTTAAACTTGGTGGACTCCGGGTTGAAGTTACTGTCCATGCCAGTACAGTGCAGGAAGCTAGGTTCAAGATCTATGATAGTGGGTTCCTGGAACTCAAGGAGTGGTTGAATCCCACTTTACCCCACATGGCCAACTGCCAACTTAGCCTCAAGTTCATCAAACGTAGGGACTACCTCAACAATTTCAACCAACTGCTCACCAAAGCTCAGGAACTTAGGGTCTTCCAGGGTAGAGCTACCAAGAAACCAGGTAAGGTACGTACCTATATCCTGCAAGACCTGTTCAATGCCCTAGGTTGGAACTCAGGTATACGTACTTCAAGGTGGGAGAAGGACCTTGGACCCTGGTGGAACTGGACTCCAAGTACAGTTGACATTGATGAAGTGATGGAAACTGTGGTTGACCCCCAGTCCAGGTTCAAGGATCCCCTCTTGGAGGAGGTTCACCTGCAGGAGATCCTAAGGTGTGTCAAGATCTACAAGAGGGGAAGTAAGTACAGGGCGTATGTACATGGGGCAAACGGCAGGAACCAACCTTTTGGGTCCAGTTCATCCAAGTTGGAGTTGGGTAAACAGGTCTTTGCCAAGTACAAGTACCAATGGACCAAGCATTGCCACCTTGTAGATGACCCTTTCCCTACTTCAACCAAGTCAAGGGACCTTGACTCCAGCTTGGAGAAGTACAACATCCTGTCAACCCACGTTCTTGGACCTTTGGAGATCTTCTCTGAACTTCAAGGAAGTAAGAACTACCGTGTAACTGCCGGGTACATACAAGGAGATGGGAACTGCCAGTTCAGAGCCATTGCCAAGTTGGTTTATGGTACCCAGAAGTACCATGGCAAGGTGCGTGAAGAGGTGGTCAAGTACCTTGAACACCACCAACCCATGGTAGAAGCTCTCCTTGTGGCCACCAATGGTACTCCCCATGCCTTCAACCCACCTTGTACTGTGGCACAGTACCTTGAAGGTATGTACACTCTAGGTACATGGGGAGATGATGCTACCTTGTCAGCTGCTGTCAACTACTATGGACTGAAGTTGGTGGTAGTTAATGTGGACTGTACCCACTTTGAAGTGCGGGCAGAGCATGGAACCACAGATAAAGGTCAGTGGCATGCACTTTACTACACTGGCAACCACTATGAACTGGTGTACAAGGTACCTTACCAGCCAGTTCCCTCCCCTTCACCCTAGTTCAACTGTACACAGACCCCGCTTGTAGATACCTCAGCCCCAGTTGTAGATAGTTTCCAGGACCTCATCTGAGGTTTTTCATCCCCACTACATCCAGTAGATGGGGGTTTTCCTCACAATGAAGTACCTTTGTCCATGTTAAATGTACCTGACCAAGCTTGACATGCAGTTGATGTGGGTTGTAGGTACCTTTGACCTTGGGTCTACTGACGTCAACACCATACCATAACCATGGTTGTACCAGGGTTGAAGTACCTTGAGAGTACTTTACCGCGCTTTACGGTACTTCCGGCAGTCAATGGCACTTCACCCTAGATTCAACCTAGGTTGGCCCTAGGTTCACCCCAAGTACATACCCCAGGTGAACCCCCCGCTGAGACCAACTTTGAACCGCCATATCTCCGCAACCACGCACTTTCAGGGCTAGCCACGCTATGTACACACTCCCTACACACTCCTCTACATGTTTACTTAAGACAGCAAGCCATTTGGAGGTGATCAAAAACTTTTTTTTTCTTCCCCGGGTGATCAGCCCCCACAGGTTCAACATCAAATATCTCGGAATTGGCGTTAATCGGTAACGCCAAAGTTTGCATACACCCTCCGTTTGGGTCCCTCTACAAGTTTCATTAGTACAGATTTCACGGTGTGAAGCACCTCCGTGGGAGAGCCCTTGTAACCCTAACCCTAACCCTGAACACCACCAACCCATGGTAGAAGCTCTCCTTGTGGCCACCAATGGTACTCCCCATGCCTTCAACCCACCTTGTACTGTGGCACAGTACCTTGAAGGTATGTACACTCTAGGTACATGGGGAGATGATGCTACCTTGTCAGCTGCTGTCAACTACTATGGACTGAAGTTGGTGGTAGTTAATGTGGACTGTACCCACTTTGAAGTGCGGGCAGAGCATGGAACCACAGATAAAGGTCAGTGGCATGCACTTTACTACACTGGCAACCACTATGAACTGGTGTACAAGGTACCTTACCAGCCAGTTCCCTCCCCTTCACCCTAGTTCAACTGTACACAGACCCCGCTTGTAGATACCTCAGCCCCAGTTGTAGATAGTTTCCAGGACCTCATCTGAGGTTTTTCATCCCCACTACATCCAGTAGATGGGGGTTTTCCTCACAATGAAGTACCTTTGTCCATGTTAAATGTACCTGACCAAGCTTGACATGCAGTTGATGTGGGTTGTAGGTACCTTTGACCTTGGGTCTACTGACGTCAACACCATACCATAACCATGGTTGTACCAGGGTTGAAGTACCTTGAGAGTACTTTACCGCGCTTTACGGTACTTCCGGCAGTCAATGGCACTTCACCCTAGATTCAACCTAGGTTGGCCCTAGGTTCACCCCAAGTACATACCCCAGGTGAACCCCCCGCTGAGACCAACTTTGAACCGCCATATCTCCGCAACCACGCACTTTCAGGGCTAGCCACGCTATGTACACACTCCCTACACACTCCTCTACATGTTTACTTAAGACAGCAAGCCATTTGGAGGTGATCAAAAACTTTTTTTTTTCTCCCCGGGTGATCAGCCCCCACAGGTTCAACATCAAATATCTCGGAATTGGCGTTAATCGGTAACGCCAAAGTTTGCATACACCCTCCGTTTGGGTCCCTCTACAAGTTTCATTAGTACAGATTTCACGGTGTGAAGCACCTCCGTGGGAGAGCCCTTGTAACCCTAACCCTAACCCTGAACACCACCAACCCATGGTAGAAGCTCTCCTTGTGGCCACCAATGGTACTCCCCATGCCTTCAACCCACCTTGTACTGTGGCACAGTACCTTGAAGGTATGTACACTCTAGGTACATGGGGAGATGATGCTACCTTGTCAGCTGCTGTCAACTACTATGGACTGAAGTTGGTGGTAGTTAATGTGGACTGTACCCACTTTGAAGTGCGGGCAGAGCATGGAACCACAGATAAAGGTCAGTGGCATGCACTTTACTACACTGGCAACCACTATGAACTGGTGTACAAGGTACCTTACCAGCCAGTTCCCTCCCCTTCACCCTAGTTCAACTGTACACAGACCCCGCTTGTAGATACCTCAGCCCCAGTTGTAGATAGTTTCCAGGACCTCATCTGAGGTTTTTCATCCCCACTACATCCAGTAGATGGGGGTTTTCCTCACAATGAAGTACCTTTGTCCATGTTAAATGTACCTGACCAAGCTTGACATGCAGTTGATGTGGGTTGTAGGTACCTTTGACCTTGGGTCTACTGACGTCAACACCATACCATAACCATGGTTGTACCAGGGTTGAAGTACCTTGAGAGTACTTTACCGCGCTTTACGGTACTTCCGGCAGTCAATGGCACTTCACCCTAGATTCAACCTAGGTTGGCCCTAGGTTCACCCCAAGTACATACCCCAGGTGAACCCCCCGCTGAGACCAACTTTGAACCGCCATATCTCCGCAACCACGCACTTTCAGGGCTAGCCACGCTATGTACACACTCCCTACACACTCCTCTACATGTTTACTTAAGACAGCAAGCCATTTGGAGGTGATCAAAAACTTTTTTTTTCTTCCCCGGGTGATCAGCCCCCACAGGTTCAACATCAAATATCTCGGAATTGGCGTTAATCGGTAACGCCAAAGTTTGCATACACCCTCCGTTTGGGTCCCTCTACAAGTTTCATTAGTACAGATTTCACGGTGTGAAGCACCTCCGTGGGAGAGCCCTTGTAACCCTAACCCTAACCCTAACCCTAACCCACATGCAGAACAAGCAAAAAAAGCAGGAATTTCGGACGTCTCCGGCTGTGTTAGAACACGTGTTGTGACACGTTCCGTCTTTGTGGAAAAAAGCAAGAATTTTGGATGCGTCCGGACGTGTTAGTTTGCGTGTTGTGACACGTACTGAACAAGCAGAAAAAAGCAGGAATTTCGGACGTCTCCGGCTGTGTTAGAACACGTGTTGTGACACGTTCCCTCTTTGTGGAAAAAAGCAGGAATTTCGGACGCGTCCGGACGTGTTAGTTTGCGTGTTGTGACACGTACTGAACAAGCAGAAAAAAGCAGGAATTTCGGACGCCTTCGGACGTGTTAGAACACGTGTTGTGACACGTTCTGAACAAGCAGAAAAAAGCAGGAATTTCCTGACGTCTTCGGCTGTGTTAGATCGCGTGTTGTGACATGTTCAGAACAAGCAAAAAAAGCAGGAATTTGGGACGCTTCCGGGCGTGTTAGAGCACGTGTTGTGACACATGCGGAACAAGCAAAAAAAGCAGGAATTTCGGCTGCCTCCAGCTGTGTTAGAACACGTGTTGTGACACATGCGGAACAAGCAGAAAAAAGCAGGAATTTCGGACGTCTCCGGACGTGTTAGAACACGTGTTGTGACACGTTCTGAACAAGCAGAAAAAAGCAGGAATTTCGGACGCCTCCGGACATGTTAGAACACGTGTTGTGACACAAGCAAAAAAAGCAGGAATTTCCTGACGTCTCTGGCTGTGTTAGATGACGTGTTGTGACACATGCGGAACAAGCAAAAAAAGCAGGAATTTTGGACGCTTCCGGACGTGTTAGAACACGTGTTGTGACACGTTTGGAACAAGCAGAAAAAAGCAGGAATTTCCGACGTCTCCGGACGTGTTAGAACACGTGTTGTGACACGTACTGAACAAGCAGAAAAAAGCAGGAATTTCGGACGTCTCCGGACGTGTTAGAACACGTGTTGTGACACATGCTGACTAAGCGGAAAAGGCAGGAATTTCGGACGCGTCCGGATGTGTTAGAGCACGTGTTGTGACACGTGCTGAACAAGCGGAAAAAGCAGGAATTTTGGACGCGTCCGGTCTAATTTGTATTGGACCGTCTTAATTTGTATTGGACCGTCTTCCAATTTGTATTGGACCGTCTTATTTGTATTGGACCGTCTTCCAATTTGAATACAGACGCGTCTTCCAATTTTCAAATGGACCGTCTTCCAGAGCTGCCTAGCTGGGGATAAGCATTAGAACCCTGGGTTAAACGGTAACCCAGGACTTGGCGTGTGGGTAGTCCATATGTACCCCTATAACTCTCATTAGTACAGATTTGCAGTTGTAAAGCGGTTCAAAATAGACACCCTTGTAACCCTATAACTCTCATTAGTACAGATTTGCAGTTGTAAAGCGGTTCAAAATAGACACCCTTGTAACCCTAACCCCAAAGCGGTTCAAAATAGACACCCTTGTAAACCAAACCTAACAATTAAATAGCCAAAAATTCCGGCTCTAAAATAAAGCAATTAATATACACTGTTAGATTATGCCAGTCAACACAATCTCACATTGCAAAAAAGCGAGAATTATTCTGCCGTGTTAGATCAGAAGTGTCTGACACAGGAACTGACCAACTTTGAACCACTCCTGAGCCGTGACAAGACGTAATGGCGCACTCCTACGCTGGGAACATCACCGTATAGCACCCCTCTACACATCCCATTAAAGCGTCAGCACCATCAGAGGTGATCCAAAAAAATATTTTTTCTCCCCGGGTGAATGACCCCATCAACTTTGACCGCCAATATCTCGGCAACTGGGTTAAACGGTAACCCAGGACTTGGCGTGTGGGTAGTCCATATGTACCCCTATAACTCTCATTAGTACAGATTTGCAGTTGTAAAGCGGTTCAAAATAGACACCCTTGTAACCCCTGGCCTGCCCATCCGGGGCTGTGCGGTGGCAGTCGGGAGTCAGTAGCCCGGAGGGTCCTCCTGGCTCCCGGGTTGTTGCTCATGGAACTCCCGCAGTAATTCTTGGCTGTTTTCAAGATGAACTGCTGGCTCCCAGGTAGGTTGGGTGTACCCGACCCATTTCACCCGGTACTGTTGTCCCCGGCGCGTCTCCTGGGAGGCTAGGATGCCTTCAACTTTGAAATCTTGTCGGTCGTCCTCCAGGCGCCGGGATGTCGGGGCATGCTCGGAGGGCCGGGTATCCCGGGAGTATGGTTCCAGGAGACTGACGTGAAATACCGGATGAATTTTCCAGGCGGGCGGGAGGTCCAGCTTGTAGGCCCGGGGGCCTATTGTCTGGAGGATGCGGAACGGTCCCGCTAACGGGTTCCCTAACTTCCGGGATGGTCGATCTTGACGCAGATGTTGGGTACGGAGTAACACCATGTCACCCCCGCAAAAAGACCGGTCCATCCTGGAGCGGTTTGCGTATTTGGACATTAGGGAGGCAGCGTGGTGAATGTTGGTCTGGCAGTGCTGGATGAGTTCCCGGAAAGCCGAATTGGAGGGCGGGATGCCATCCGGGGAAAGGGCTGGTGACCCGGGGAGGGTTTTCAGGGTGAATCCTTTCAGGGTGAATCCAAACAAGGGTAGGGTGGCCGGGAGCCCGGTAGTAGCTGACACCCGATTGTTAAGCGTAAGTTGGGCGTACGGCAGCCAGGCAGCCCAGTCGTCTTGCTGGTAGTTGACATAGAAGCGGAGGAAAACTTCCAGATTCTGGTTAACACGCTCGGTTTGACCATCTGTTTGGGGATGATAGGCTGTGGAGAGGGCCGGAGTGGTCCCGAGGGCCGTTAAGATATCCTTCCACAGGGACGCTACAAAAGTGCGCCCCCGGTCCAACACGATGGTGTCCGGGAGTCCAAAATAGGCAAAGACGCGGGAGAACAGTACGTGGGCGAGATCTTTAGCCGTATCGGACTTCCGGGCCGGGAGGAAGAGGGAGTATTTGGTGAGGCGATCGACGATGACGAGGATGGAGTCGAACGTGAGGCCACCGATCCGGGAATCCGGGAGACCTTCAATATGGTCCATTGTGATGGTCCCAAACGGCCGGGTTGGGGCGTCAAGCGGGAGCAGCAGTCCGTAAGGCTTGTGCCGGGGCGCTTTAGCGCGTTTACAGGCCCCGCAGGTCCGAACGTACTCCGTGACATCGTGCTTGAGATTGGGCCAGGAGTGGTGACGGCGGACCAGTTCCAGGGTAGCGGCCACTCCCGGGTGTCCCGCCGTCGGGTGGTTGTGATAGCGTTCTAGGATTCGTTTCACGTCGGCGGGGGACTCGGGACTGGCTGGAAGAGGGTCGGGATGCGGGGCGGCGTCCGATACCCGGTGAGCGGCTGGGAGTTGTTGTTCCGCCATCTCGGGGTCGTGAAACAGGTAAGGAGGTAGTAGGGTCGCGACGTTAGCGGGGTCATGCTGATGATTGGTAGTGGTGGTGTTGGGGTGACCGTCGGAGCGCCGGGACAGAGCGTCTGGGCGGGTTGCCTGGGTCCCGGGTCGGTACGTTATGGTAAACGTGAACTCCCCGAGAGCCATGCTCCACCGGGCCTGCCGCCTGTTAAGTTGCCGTTTTGTTTGGAAATATTGGAGGGCCTGGTGGTCAGTGAGCACCTCAAACGGCTCCTGGAGCCCGTGGAGATAATGTCTCCATTCCTGCAACGCGTCTACGATCGCTAGCAGCTCTTTATCGTGAATTTTGTAGTTACGTTCTGCGGGCTGCATTTTCCGCGACCAATAGGCTACCGGATGGAGCCGGTGGGTCGAGGGCCAGGGTACGGCTCCGGGATCGGTCCCCGGGATGGCGTACCACTGTGAGAGTACGGCCGCCACGACGTAATCGCTAGCATCTGTCTCGATCACTGTAAGCCGGGAGGGGTCAAAGTGTTGTAGGATTGGAGCGGTAGTGAAGGCTTCTTTGAGTCGGGTGAAAGCCTCCCGCTCCCGAGGCTCCAAGTTGATCTTACCGGAGGCCTTGTTCTTGAGCCGATCGGTGAGCGGGGACGCCACCCGGGAGTAGTGTCGGATGAAACGACGATAGAAATTGGCAAATCCTAGGAAGACCTGGATGTCCCGGACGGTGACCGGTTCTGGCCAAGACGTCACCGCGTCTACCTTGCCGGGGTCCATGCTGATCCCCCCGGGACTGACCCGGTACCCAAGGAACTCGACAGACGAGGTCCTGAAGTTGCATTTCTCCGGGGCACAGTACAGCTTGTGGTCCCGGAGGCGCCTTAGCACCTCCCGGACGTGAGAGGTGTGTTCTGCGGGGTCAACCGAGAATATGAGGATATCGTCCAAATATACTATTACGGTGACATCCAAGAGATCGTGGAGGACGTGGTTCATAAGACGCTGGAAGGTAGACGGAGCGTTACATAGTCCAAAGGGCATAACTAAGTATTCGTAGCTCCCGTACCTGGTCCGGAAGGCTGTTTTCCATTCGTCGCCCTCCGCGATGCGGACCAGATTGTAGGCCCCCTTAAGATCTAATTTTGTGTAAATCTTAGCCCGGGAGAGGCAGTCCAGGTGCTCGGAGATCAGGGGAATTGGGTACTTGTCTTTGACGGTGATGCTGTTGAGGGCCCGGTAGTTGACGCAAAGGCGGAGTTTGCCATCTTTCTTCGGGACAAAGATGATAGGGGCGGCTGCCGGGCTCTTGGACGGCCGGATGAACCCTATCTCAAGCATCTTATCAAGATAGGTCTTAAGTTCCTCCATTTCTCTCCCGGAGAGGGAGTATAGTGCGCCATGTGGGATCTGGGCTCCGGGAAGGAGGTTAATCTGGTGGTCGTGAGACCGGCGAGGCGGGAGCACGTCGGCGTTGACCTCATCGAACACGTCCGAGAAGTCCCGATACTCTTCCGGGAGGCCTGGGGCCCGGGGTGGCTCCAAAGGGTTGGGGTGGATAGCGAAACAGTTCTCCCCCGGGACGGGATCCTGGCTATTGGTAAGCAGCGGAGGGCCGGTAGGCTGAACTGGGGTGGTGGCGTAACCCCCTCCTCCCGGGAGCGGGAAGTGCATGGTTTGGGTTTGATAATTGAGTACTGGCTTGGTCCTCTCCATCCAATCCATTCCCAGGATGATATCATAATCGGAGATGCGGGGTGCGACATAGAATTGATGATTTGGGGTAACCGGGATGCCCGCAAGGCTGACCGATGCCCGGATAGTGTGGGTGATATCTTCCGAGCGGGAATCAAAGGTTGCTGTACGCACCGGGGCCCGGAGGGCCTCCGGGACGCCCACCTCCCGATCCAGCATGGCCGTGTCCACGAAAGAAGCGGTGGCGCCCCCGTCAATTAGGGCCCGGGTGCGGCACCCGGCCAGCGTGACCCAGCACTCGTACACCGGGATGCTGGGGTGTCGGTGTACCCGGATGGTGTCCCCGCTGATCACCGGCTCGGCGGGAGGGATGAGGGCCGCTACATGGCTCCTGAGATCCACGAGTCCTGGGTCCTGGCGAAGTTGGGCGATGTTGGCCCTCACCGGGAGAGACTGAGGGTGGTCAGTGGACTCGGGGTCCCACTCCGGGTCATAGGAAAGGATGGAGCGGTCATCGGGTAGGTCATCCTCACCGTTGATAGGTGTGGCTTCGTCCTCACCGGACCACCGGGTCTCCGGGACGTCCGGGACCAGGGGTTGGACCAAAAGCTCGCCGTTGGCGGGGTCCAGGATGGCCACGTTGGCCCAGAGGGGCCGAGTCTGGGCGGCCTTTGGGCAGTCCCGGACTGCGTGAGGGCCCCCGCACCCGTAGCAGAGGTTGTTTTCCCGACGGTACTTGCGGACCTCGTCGGGAAGCTCCCGGCTGGCCAGCCCGGGGCGGGGCGGATCACCCCGCTTGTTAGGGGCCTCGCGACGGGGTACCGTCGAATTGGGTGAGCGACCGCCCCAAAGTTTGGGGCGGCGTTCCGGGCGACCCGGGGTGTCCGAGTGACCCGGGGTTACCAAGCCGATTTTGTACATTTGCTGCTCGGTTTGGATAGCGGTGTCAATGTACTCGTGCAGGTCGTAGGTCTCCACGTGGAGGAGCTTCTGCCGGAGGCTCTCCCGGAGGCTAAGCTGGAAGGTCGTCAGCAATTGCTGATTGTCGGTAGCGTTAGCCTTAGTGGCTAGGGCCAAGAACTCGGCAGCGTGAGCGCTAACGCTTCCCGATTGACGCAGCCGCTGGAGCTTGACCCGGGCGGTGTGTCCTGGGTTAGGATCCCCATAGGTGCGGCGAAGATCGGCACAGAACGTATCCCATTTGTGGAATAGGTTGATTTCCGGGCGGGCCTGGCGCAGGTTGCGGAGTCGCTCCCGGGGTACACCCGAGATATGGGCTAGGGCCCATAAGACCCGGCGGGGGTCGGAGGGGAAACGTGCCGGGTTAAGATCGAAATGGAGGGTGCATTGTTCGATGAAAGCCTCCAGCTCGTCGCGCTTACCGTCCCAGGAGGGGGCGGCAACGCTAACTTCCGGGGTCTTGACCCGGGAGGGATAGTCCTCCGTAGGGTCCCAGTTGGTAGCTACGACAGGAGCTCCCGGGGGTACCGGCTGGGGATTGGCCTCGCGCTTGCCCATAAGGCGAGTAGCGCGGGCGTACCTTTCTTCCGAGGTCTCGCGTTCCGGAGAAAGGGCTCCCGGGTGCTCCCTGGGCGGGAGGCCCGGTCCTGCCGGGGTCGGGGGCTTGGCCCCTGTTGAGTAGCCGGATCTGGTCGGCGAGTCCTCCGACCAGGGCGGTTAGGCTCTGCACGGCGGCAACTAGTCCCTGGACGGGGTCGTCTCCCGAATCGGGGGTAGGGCTGCCCGAACTCGTAACAGAGTCCGGGGAGCCGGGACGATGCTGGCTACGGGTTTGCATGGTAGCTGGAGTCTCCGCGTTGATGGCAACGGGGAGGTTGATTGTAATGTTATGCTCCTGGGGTCTGGGAACCTCGGAACGTGGCGGTGCGTCTGTATCGAGGCCAGGGGCGTGGTACCGGGTGTTGTTCCCGGGATCGTTGCCTAGATAGCGGAGCGGGTGAGCGGGAGATCGGGAGAAGGTCTGATATTTCCACCTACTATAGTGAGTAAGCTAAAATACAATCGACGTCTGAACGTGAGTTAGTTGCAGGGAGGATCTTCGGTATGACTTCCAGGAGCCCCTCCCGGAGATTGCCGCAGTTCCACCCTGGACCCCGATCCACAACGCGGATCGGGAAAGCCCCCTCCCGCTTGTCACACAATTATGTTCCTGCCCGGCACTGATGTTCATAACAACCCCTTTGGCCGACAACTGGATGCCACACCAGTTGTAGCAACACATTCCTCAACAACAGAACTGGAGTACAAAGTCGAGCGGATTGTCAAGGAGCGCATTTGCTACGGTCACCTTCAGTACCGTGTGAAGTGGAAGGACGACCCTTGCATAACTTGGGAATTTGCGGACAATCTGGCCAAGGGACATTGCAACGAGGTCATCAACCACTGGCGGCTCAGAGACGTGTCAACACCGCCACCACCAGAGTGCCACACTTGTGTTGTCGACTCAACTGTTCCTGCCAAGGGCAACAACTTGGTTGAGCGCCCGACTGCTTTCATCTCGACTACCACCTCTGCAACGGAGTCAAAGATGCCGGCAATCGAGCTTGAGATATCATGTCTGGCCTGGGCTCTCCATCGCCTCCAGCATTATCTCGATGGCGTCAAGAAGATCATCGTGATCACCGACCACGCTCCCCTGCCATCGGTCCTCAGGTTGCCCTCACACAGCCAGCGTCAGTACACGCCGAGGATAGAGCAACTGCTCGCGTACCTGATGCCTCTCTTGGGCAATCTTGAATTCAGGTACAAGCAAGGAAAGCTGCACGCCAACATAGACGAACTGTCACAATTGAAGCGTGTCGAAGGAACAGAGCAGCAGTTGTGTTAATATCTGTCCGTGTTGGTGCTTCTTTGTCACTCTCCCCTCACCTCGGCCGGTGTCTTTGCGCTTCACAATCTTTGGGCTCAACATCTCGTCTCTTGCAACCCTCGCATTTGCACCGCATGGAATCCCCCGTCTCGTCGTCACCTTCCTGGTCCTGTCCTGTTCCACTGTCCCTCATAGATGTTTTGTCGCTGTCCTGTTCTCACATCCGACCATCCTTGGCTCTCTCCGGAGGGGGGGATGTTGCGATATTTGCTATTTGTTCCGTTAGATTTCTCTCGCACAAGTGGACAAGCTTACCTTGTCCACTCCGTCTTGCTCTCTCTTGGAATCAATCCACCATCTGCTCATTATCTCATCTCGTCTGTGCCATTGGCATGACAGGGCCGGCGTTGCATCGCCGCTTGGCTAGGATGGAGTTGTTGGAGAGTTTCATCATGCCAATGCAGCATTGTAGTGATGTCGTTACAATGCTGTTGAGCATCCAAGACTAGTTGCCGGAGTTTGTTGATTTGCTGCTGTAGGCTTGTGTGGCTGCGCTTGAGACGTTCCACGTCCGAGCAAATGTCTTGCTGCAAAGACATGTTGTTCTTTTTCCTTGGTGCTTGCTGGTTGATGTTGGTCTGGTGTGTCTCAGGTCCGGCAACTTGCTGTCTGGTTGGGTGGGTTCCAGAACCTGCACTTGGCCTCAACAATGGCTGTCTTGACCGCGCAACACCAGGCTGAGAACAAATCAAAACAATTGCTTCCTCTTCACTGCTGTTGCTGGTCCCATAGCCATTGTCATTGGATGTCAGGCTCAACAACAACAACGTGGATGAATCAGATTGCCCTAACCGTTTAGATGACAAGTGCTGACCATTGACATTACTTCTCTTTGTTGATCTTTGTCTCATTGCTGCTGTTAGACGTCTCCAAGGATCATGAACAGCCAACAGTGATTGTACTTGTGATGGTAAGTACCGTTTGCCCTCAGCACTTTGGGCTCCGGCATCATCACAGATCTCATGCTCAGTTGACCTCAAAGCCATTGTGAATGGCTTGATCCCATATGCTGACTCTGGACTTCTTTACTTTCTTTGATTATCAATGCATGGACCAACAGTGACAGCTACCTTGCCTTGCCCTTGCATCAATTATCATGTACTTTACACGCACAGTACTAGCAAGAAGACATCAACCTACGCTTGTGCCTGCCTGCAGTCTGGAGCACATGCACGACACATCAACAACAAGTCTGGGTTGCAAGCAGGGGCACTGCAAGGCTCTTCAATTGGAAGCCTCCGACAGACACGGGTAAGTACTTCTGATGGTCTCAATGCCTGCATAGCTCACAATCCACCTTTTTGCCACAGTACCTCAAGCTATCCTTGACGGCAAGGCAATCTGCAAATGGTGAGTCATCTTCGATCCCTGCAAAGCCAGTCACCACAGCTGTCAAAGGTACAAGCACTCGGCAAGCAAATTTTGAGCTTGGCGCGCATTTAGACATAAAGACAGCTTTGCTAACGCTTCTCTCCTTCTTCTTGCCCACCACCTCTCTCCTTCCGCTCATCCATACTCATAGCCTGCAAGCATGGTCTCTCAATTTGTAAGTTGCCGCTCTTGTCAACAATGGCTCAAAGAAGCCTCAGTAAGTCTCCCGCCACCGCCCCTGTCGATGCTGTCCCCGCCTCCAACCCCACCCCCGCCGCCCAGCAGTCAGCCGCCAACAAGTCCAACATCGCTAACAACACCTTGCTCTACGTTGGTGAGCTCGACCCCTCCATCACCGAGGCCATGCTTTTTGAGATCTTCAGCATGATTGGTCCCATCGCCTCGATCCGTGTCTGCCATGACGCTGTCACCCGTTGTTTGCTTGGACACGCCTACGTCAACTTCATCAATGCTGCTGACGGTGAGCGCGCCATGGAGCAGCTCAACTACTCGCTCATCTGCAACCGTCCCTGCCATATCATGTGGTCTCAGCGTGACCCTGCTCTCCGCCGCACCGGCAGGGCAACTTCTTCACCAAGAACCTCGATGCCGGCATCGACAACAAGGCTCTTCACGACACCTTTGCTGCCTTTGGCAACATCCTCTTGTGCAAGGTCGCCACCAACAAGACTGGCTCGCTTGGCTACGGTTTTGTCCCACTACAAGACCGCCGAAGCAGCCGAGGCCGCCATCAAGCACGTCAATGGCATGCTCTTGAACGACAAGAAGGTCTACGTCGGTCACCACATCCCTTGCAAGGAGCGTCAGGCCAAGATTGAGGAGTTGCGTGCTGTCACAGGCAGAGAAGCCGAGGCGGCGGAAAACTGGTTTCTCGGCCGCCCTTGCTTCAAACGCGGTGAAGAGGGCTGCAGGCAACCGCCCTCGCATTCGGGTGAGGTGAGGTATGTGACCAGCAGTGCGCCAAATTTAGCAGTGGCGTTACTCACGGGGGCAAAGTTGGAGCGGTGGAAAACACGCTTCTCGGCCGCTCTTGTAGTGAGTGCGGCTCTAAGAATCTCTTTTGACCGCTTCTGTTCATAATAGTCGGATTGCGGCCGTTTGACATCGCAGAGACGCCGGATCGCGACAACACCGTCTCGAGGTGATCAGCAGAGGAGGGACACCATCTCAGGCGCTCTCAGAGGCTTGGAGGTGATCAGCTGCTTGTACCACGGTCAGTACATGCGCACACGCAGGCCGTGCAGCTAGACAATAGGCTAGCGCTGGATCGGCCTTTCCATAGGGGCTTGGAGCTGTCATACTTAATGTCTCCTCACCTGGCTCGTAGTGGATGAGCTCCTCATCCACTCTACTTCTTACAATCACAGTCTTCAGCTCAGTATCTCTTCTTAACGTCTTCCTCACGATCATTCCAGTATCTAGTAAAGTAAGTTGCAATACAGTAGCATTGCAGCTTCCTCGCATGCCTCCGTTCAAGTCGGAGAACAGCTAGACGTCGTCAGTACCTGTAACGACACTACAACACATAACCGCTGCCTACAAGCTAATACCGAGACGTCAGACTCTTGGTCGTCGCCGTAACAGCTTAGTGATCACGACCAGTGTTCACCTGACCATCTAATAAGCCTTCTGTCTCGTCAAGAGCGCTTGCGGGACACCAGGCTATCACGCCGTAATACCGAGTACGCTGTGCTTCCTCTGAACGGAGCGCCAACAGCGGTCAGTTGGGAAAAGGTCAAACGCGGTCGGGAGACCCACACTCCGCCGCCGCTAAATTGTGTGTGGCCCAATAGCTCTCATCGGGCCGCCAACGTAACTGCGCAACCCACCTCGTACCTCCCAGTTGCACAGGCGCGTAACATAAACTCGGCGGCCCAGTCCCTCAGGACCGCACCGCTCTCGAACCGGGATCGGCCTATATCCCAGGCGCCCGACCGCTGACACGTGCCAGGTTCACCAACGTCTACTGCAAGAACGTCAACCCCGGGGTCACCGACGAAGAGTTTGAGAAGCTCTTCACCATCACCGAGGGCTTCGGTTTTGTCAACTTTGCATCAACAAACCACGATGAGGCTCAGACCGCCGTCAATGAGCTCCGTTGCTTGTACAAGGCTGCCAAGAATGAGAAGCTCACCAGGTTCCACGGCATCAACCTCTATTTCAAGAACATCCCAAGTCAGACTCCTACAATGACAAGCATGGCGTGGCAGGTTCTTTGGTGATACCGGTAAGTTCTCCGCTCCATCTACATCAACTTGGAGCTCAACGTTATTGACAAAGTCCGCACTGTACCTTCCATTTGTTCTTCCACGCCAAGACCCTCATCACCAATACGGAGCATGCCGCCAACAACTATGCTTGGGGTCACTACACCGTCGGCAAGGAGCTTATCGACCAGACCCTTGACCGTGTTTGCAAGCTCGCCAATGCCTGCTTGGGTCTCCAAGGCTTCTTTGTCTTCCACTCGTTTGGCGGTGGTACAGGTTCCGGTCTTGGTTTGCTCCTCCTTGAGCGTCTCGCTCAGGACTTTGGCAAGAAGGCCAAGCTCAAATTCTCCATCTACCCTTTGCCCAAGATGAGCTCTTCCGTTGTTGAGCCTTACAACCTGGTCCTCACCACCCACACCATCCTTGAGAACTCGGACTGTTTCTTCATGGTCAACAATGAGGCCATCTACAACATCTGCCGCATCAAGCTTGGCATCGCCTCATCCGGCTTCATCAACCTCAACAGGCTCATCGCCCAGGTTGTCTCCTCCATCACCGCCTTGCTCCAATTCAACATCGTTTGTTGTCAACCTCTGTTCCTACAGGCTCAAGCTTGGGTTGGTTGATTCCGTCATGGTACGTCTCTTGTCTTTGCTCAACAATACTGACATGCTGTTGCTGCCTTTGCTTTGCTTCTGAAGCTCACAGTCCACAATCCGGCTCAACCACACTGCCGCCATCGCATCAAGACACAAAGCCTGCATTTGCTTGCTAATGACCATTTGATTCCCAATGCTAACGCTCTTGCAACTGTTAATCTTGGCAATATACTACGCAATTTCCCTCATTGTTATGGTGTACAGGCACGCCAAGCTGTGCTGGAGTGCCTGCGTGGAAAGGCCTGTACCTGAGCAAGCATACCAGCAGCGCCCTGCCCGACCAGCATCGTGAGCAGGTTTGCTGCGACCCCACCCCCAAGCAACCACCCGGGATGGGTTCAATGCGAACCCACCCACTCACCCACCCGGGGTGGTTGCTGGGGGGGTTACACCCCGGACTCAACTTTCCGCTTTTTTACGATGTGAGTGGGTTTGCGGACTCAACTTTCTGCTTTTTTCAATGTGATTTGTGACTTGTTCACGTAGTACTCAGGCCAAGCAACACCGCGTACACTAAAACACGAAAAATAACACGCAATGCTAGCATGAACTTATTCCAATTTGTTCAAATGTCAGTTTGGTTGTCAAAATTTATTCACACGCAAGGATTTTTAGAACTCTCGATGTTGGCGCTCTCGTTGTCTTGCTTGACAAGCAATGACTCCGCTCATGACTTTGTTGGCACTCATTGCCGCCAGCAAGGACGTGGTTACTCAGCCTATAGCGAAGCACACATTGTATATATAGAGACTCACGGGGGTGATCCCCCAACTAAAACAACCGTGTGTTTCAATCATTTCTTAGCAATAACGTCTATATGATCATCATTTTCAGGAACTCCAGAGAAGCAAATCAAAATTACCAAAGTGACGAGGGTGAACTCACATTACATTACAAGTTACGTCGTTGGGCATCAAACCTAGAGCGAATTGAACGTGTGGAGACTATCATTCATATCGAAAAAAAGGGAAGAATCCGGCCCGCAGCCACCAAGGGGGGTGGCTGCGATGAGTGGCTGCGGGATAGATTTGTGTTGGATAATCATAAATCTTGTATATCGGCGATTGGGGTTAAACCTGTTGGAAATCAGAAGTTGATTTCCGCCATCTTCCTGTACAGTACCTGTCGGAAATTATCCGCACGGTCCAATAATTTATTCAATTTTTGCTCCTCCTCATCGATATGTGTGATAGCGTCTAGCTTGATATGGTAATGACATTACAATGATACAACATAGCAAACATGGTCCGCAGCAAAGAACTATCGATCACTGAACAATCCCAGGTGGTAGTACTGCGCAATGAAGGCTACTTGCTGGGAAAGATTAGTGAAACTTTAAGCATTCCTAAAAGCACGGTCTATGACACTGTCCATAAGTTCAGAGCACGTGGAAACATCAACACAGCAACAAGAACAGGCCAGTAATTGAAGTGGAATGACCGGAACGTTTGTATTATGGTTAGAGAAGCGCTCGGAACACCTTATGCGTTGTGGAAGCAGCTCTCGGCAGCGCTAGGAGGTGTCAGCATGACACAGCTGCGGCAGACGGCATACAAGCATGGTATAAACCTTTGTATTGCTCTAAGGAAGCCGTGGCTGTCAGCTAAACACATGCAGGATTGTGTACACTGGGCTTGCTGTAATTGCAATACAAATTGGCATAAGGTTCTATTTATGGACAAGAGTGACATTGAGGTTGGAGAGAGACCAGGCCAATCTTGGGTTTCCCGCCGGCTTGGTGAACAAACTGAGTTATGGCTTATGGTGCCCACATTCCACAGTGGCCGGCAATTGATTATGGTTTGGGCAGGCATTGCCTGTAACTATAAAACACCGCTCATTGTCATTCTGTTGCAGCCAAGACACCATATTAATGGTCAATGGACAAAAGCCAAAACTCTAACTGGAAGAAAGTATGCTGAGCTCATTGTGGACGGACCGCTGAAGGATGCAATTGCTGGAAAAGACATATTGGTTGTTGAAGATGGCGCTCCAGTACACAAATCCAGGATCGCAAAGAACAGCCGCCAACGTCATCACATTGTCACACAACACCATCCTAGCATGTCTCCGGATCTTAACCCTATCGAGAACATCTGGTTTATCCTCAAGAACAAGCTCAGTGAGCGGAGACCAATGCCATGGACCAAGAACAACTAGCAATTGCCGCTCAAGAGGTTTGGAGGGACAACATCACCATGGATCACATTAATGCTGTTATCTCCTCAATGCCGGAACGGGTCAGGATGATCTTGCGCAAGAACAGAGCTCCACTCAAGTACTAGTTCTTAGCTCTTCTCACAATCAGTTGTACTTAGCGTTGTCACTAACATCATCTCAATCCAAGTTCTATGCATCATGATCATACCATTGCCAAGTATACATGATCACAAGAACATGTTACCGTATGTGTATAATGAAATTAATAAAATCGTGCGGATAATTACCGACAGGTACTGTACAACAAGCTGAAAGTCTAGCATGCAGCTTCGACCAAAAGCACCTCGCTGGCAAGGTGCCATCCTCAATGCTGATACCTCCACTCTATGGTTCCAGATCCACGTTTGGTGATTCCCATGGTCCCAACATTCAACCTGTTGGCAACGCTAGGGGTCTAGATGTCTGGCACTCCAGGGGGAGTCTGGACTCGACCACAATGGCAAGGTTCCAGACTCAATGGCAACTTGCAGTAAACGCCAGCAAATTATTTAAGATTCCCTGCAAGGTTGCGCTCCTTGACATCAAGGTGACCACAACATTGACAGTTGAATCCCTGTGGGTCATATATGGAACTTGTATGGCAAACATTGACACTTAGAGAACATTTTGCAGTTCCATCATTATGTATAAGTAGCACTTGATGTATCCTAGTTAGTGTTTGCCATTCATTGAATCAAATCCCACTTCCCCCAATATCTACACAAGTCACCTGGACGGCAAGCTACTCAACCTCACCATCAACCTCATCACATCTCCCAAGTCATACCGTTTGCATCCCCCAGGGGTGCCAAGCTGCCTCTGCATTATACTTAAATACAAGTATGTTGACAACCTTTGCCGTCACTAGGCCACAGGTATAATAGCTGTGAGGCTGCAACAGTAGTCAACTACATAACCAAAACAACACACATCACCTTGACAGCAATAATTGCACCTCCTCACAGATGTGCCCCTGTACCTGGTGTAGTGCTCAGATCAACAATCTCATTGCTGATCCAACCTTTTGATTTGCAATAAAACTTTTAACATTTCAACAAACCTTCCCAATTGGCGATGCACAGGGGTTAACTGCATGGAGGCCAATGGGCCTGGCGGTTTAAAACATCCCAAGCAAATGCCAAGCACCACAGGAGTTCTCACTGCTGGCAACAGATGCAGCCAATGGGATTGACAGATGACCATTGGATGCTGGGAGTCCCCAACTCACTGCAGAAGAACTATGGTATCTCCAGTGAGTAGCTGGAAACTCCAATCAGATCTTAAGGTTCAAAACCCAAGAGATACAAAGTTCAGCTCAACCTATCAGGGCAAGCAGACTCAGGAAACTTCTGGAAGGACACAGGCTGTCTACTGGAAGTCACACAAAGACATGACTTGTGTAGTGGGTTGCAGACCAACCTCCAGGTGGATGGCCACTATGCAGGAAGAAGGAATGTAGGGTCTTCAAGCAGATCTGGAGGCCACCCAACTCCTGTATATAAATCAGTTGCCCACTGCCTCTGCCGGTAAGGTCAATTTGTCCAATCAGAGAGATACATCTCACACCAGAACAATGAGTCTGCCGGGATTTATTGAAGAATCCACCCTAGCCACATAGCGCAAGACTAAAACCCGCCAGAAGAATATGATCCACCCCCCAAAAAAACAAAAAAAAATTGCAGACTGCCGGATTCAAACCCCCTTCCTCGCGGAGAGGAAACTCCTCCCCTTTACCTCCTCCTTGTAGAGCGGTGAAGAACCCATACCGCAACCGCCAACATCCCCTTCCTGTTGGAAAAAAATGATTAGTGTATAGGCGATTAGGGTTACATCTTCCTGATTGGCAATGTACAAAAGGTAACTGCACAGAGACCGATGGAACTGGCGGTTAAACTCTTCCACCAAGGGTCAAGTACGGTAAGAATCTCCAATGCGCAGTAAGCAATGCAGCCAATGAGGTCAACAGACAACCATTGAACTGCCAGGAGTCCCCGACTCACTACGGAAGAATTAGGGTATCTCCAGTGAGTAATGTGTTACGGTCGGGCGGGAGGTTCCAGCCAGCGCACCATCGGAGTACTGCCCAGCGGCCGCGCCAGGGAATGGGTGCGCCGCGCGGTACGCTGTGGATGGGGAGGCGTGCCGTGCGTTGCTTCACGAGGATGGGGGTTGCGCCGCGCAGCACCCGTCGCAGGGGCTTACCCCATGTGCCACAAGCCGTGGTTACGCGTGGCACACGCATCCTGGAGGAGGCGCAAGCCGCGCGCCACCTTCCCTGTTGTCCGCTTGTTGATTGTATTCTTAGTTACCTAGAGTAATAGCAAATATCAAACCCAATGGTAGAACCGTTACCCTCAGGATTGTGCTTGGTGACTCTTGTGGCCACCACTCCAGCCACGCGCCCTCAAGCCCAAGCCTCACACACTGCGCACCGCGCCGCACAGTCAAGAGGTTGTCAGACCCTTGGCGCTTGACATAATGAGGAACTCCAATCAGATCTTGAGGTTCAACTCAAGAGATACAAAGGCCAGCTCAGCCTATCAGGGCGAGCTGAATCAGGGAACTCCCAAAAGGGCAAAGGTTGCCTACTGGGAGTCACACAAAGACATGACTTGCATAGTGGGATGCAGGCTAGCCTCCAGGCAGATCACCACTGTACAAGAAGAAGGAATGTAGGGTCTCCAGGGAGGCCTGGGGACCACCCTGCTCATGTATATAAACTTAGTTGCCCACTGCCTCTGCTGGTAAGATCAACTTGTCCAAACATATCGAATAAAACGGAAAGTTGAGTCCCCAAACCCACCCCCGTACTTGTCTAACAGTAGCCACACAATAACAGCAATGGTTCAAATATTTGATTGCAGATCTTGCTGGTATTGCGATTACAGTGATCAGGTCCTACAATCCTCCAATCCAGTCCTCGCCGTCCAAACCAAGCCAATCCAGTTCTTGTTGTTCAGACCTTGCTTTGCCGTCCAAACCAAGCCAATCAGGTTGAGCGTTGAACGAAGAAGGAGATAATTTTGTCGCTGCCTTCAAACCTGTGAGAGAACAGCCGTGTCGAGCTGTTGGTTGGTAGATCGCAATCGCTGCCGGCCGTGTGAACGATGGCCACCAAGCTGAGGCCAGACCAGTTGTGGAGGAGCTTGAGGGTGAGGGGAGAGAGCTCAACCCTCCAGGAGAACTCGGCCCAGACGTGTAGGCAAGAAAGGCAAGAAATGCCACAATCCTGTTCATTGTTCTTGTGTAGCTGTTGATGCCAGGTGTTGACGTCTTGATGCTTGATGTTGACGCTCTGTGCATAAGCAATGAGACAAGGCGAGAAGCAAGCAAGAGGAGCTGCTTGGTCGAGAGCTGCCGACATTGAGAAAAGCAAACGCAGAAGAGAGCTGCGGATGCGGAATCGAAGAGGCAGAAATCAACACCACAGGAGAGAGACACGTGTGTGTGATCGTGGGTGTTATGGCGACGCCGACGACAACAACAACGAGGAGGAGGAGGAGGAGGAGGAGGAGGAGGAGGAGAGGGAGCGGAAGCGTGCGGAAGCGTGAAGCCGCGGAAGCACGAGGAGCTCCACGTATCACGCTCCTCCTCCTCCTCCTCCGCAAACAAGCGGTCCTTGTCATTGAAACTAGAGTGTGTCAAATCTTATTTGTGCGGAAAGCATCAGAGGCTCTTCAGCCCAAGCAGCTTTTGGCCGTTGGCCATGAAAGGCACTATGGCAAGCTGATGGGCATAGCTCTTGATGCCAACCACTCGCTCTTCTCCATACTTGTTGCCGTTGTTGACTGCAAGCCAAATCCCCATGCCACAGATGAGCTCTTGACTGGGGTGGTGGCAACCAAGCACATCCAAAGGCTCTTCCACAAGCAATCGGATGTGCATGAACGTCAGCAACACAACATCAAGCGCAGCTGCAGACGGCCAAAGAGACTTGGTAAAGATCCAAAGTATCTTTGCCGGCCGCAGCACATCATTGATCGCAACAAGGCACCAGCAGTTCCGTCAATTGTCACGCCCGCCTTGCCCAACACCACCAACCTTGACATCGCGCAGAGTTCTATTCATGGTGGTGGTACAAATGAACTCGGCGCTGCAATCAAGGCGCACAGCTCCGCCAGGGGCGTCCCTGGCCCAGAAAGGAGCATTGCGTTGAGGTGGTGGGCGGACACTGCAATTGCTGCTGGCAGAGAGAGGCAAGGCCACATCACCTTGTCAATTGAGGTGATCAAGCAGCAAGCAAAGAGAGTTACAATCAAGCTCCTTCTTCTTGAGCCAGGTGTCCAAGGTGGACAAGTTGGAGGGATGATGGCCCTCAATTGACTGCAAAAGCCCCATCTCAAAGAAGGGCACACCACTGTGTGCCAGCAGCCTTTGTACCTCCAGCCTCTGTGCAGCGTTGCGCATGATGGTGGCCTCGAGCATGCCTCCTTTGTGCCCGCTGGTTGGAATGGTGCCCATGAGGCCATTGAAGCGCTCAAACAGCAGCGACAAGAAGTGTCGGGGGGATCCAAACCGTCTGATGAACTGTGGGAGGTGGGTAACGTTGTGGCTGTTGAATGTGAGCCATGCCGATCCCAGAAGCTTAACCTGACCACAATTGTACTTGTTGATGTAGTCGGCCAGCTTGTCCACATCAGCATCATCAAGATCCCCGCTGACAAGCTCAACAATCCGACACAGCAGCATTGCCGAACGGAAGACACTTTGCACCCATTTAGGCCCAGGTCAATAACGACGGCCACTTGCATCACCACCAGCCCTTGCAGCAGCATTGTCTGCGACTGCCTCCTCCTCAACGTCGACATCGACATCGGCATCTGGAGGCGCAGTGGCAGCAGTGGTGGCGGCAGTGGTGGTGGTGGCGGCAGTCGCAGTGTTGGCATCATGCGAGGCAAGCTGGGGTGCCAAAGCACCCAAACAAGGCCCTCCTGGCTTGACAGGGGCAAAGATGAGCTCCTCATCATTGTGACCGGCCAGAGAGTTGCTCCACAGCTGCATCAAAGCAAAGGGCAGCAACACACGGAACAGTGTTTCCCACTGTTCCGCAGTTGGATTGCCACCCAAACAACTGCCAATCAACTTGTTGGGACCCTGGACGTTTGATGGCAGCAGCGCATTAGCAATCAAAGACTGTGCTTCTGGCAGCCGTCCTCCGATCTCATTGCAAGACTCAATCAGGAAGCGGTGCCAGAAGCGCTTGCATAGGCCAAGGTGAACGGCATGCATCACGTCTGGTGGGCAGCTGTCAACAGAGCTGAAGTAGGCCAGCTCGTCAACTGCCACCCGTTGAAAGCCTGCTGCTGTCTGATGCTGATGCCTCTGGTGCTGGCTGCCAACAAAGCTGTTGCTCTCCTCGTCGTCGTCCGTCGTGCCAAGCTTCTTGCCCTGCTTTGGGCAGTAGGCGCAGATTGTGCCCTTTTGATACTTCAGGGCAAACCCGGCAACCTTTGCCCTAGCAGGTGTGTTGGCAACAATCACGTGCAGTTGTGCCTTCACAAGCTTGCCATCCGGACGTCCAACCGTCTTGATCACCTTACCCGTGCCATCAAAGTCCTGCAGCTTGTTGACAATGAGCTGCAAGAAATTCTGCAGGTGTGCAGCCGACAATTCCTTTGGACCGGGTAGCAAGCCAACAAGGTGGATACCAAGGCAGCGCCGGTCAAAGGTCGTCAGACGGCTGGGTAGGTTGTCGATCCGGAGTAGTATCGCACCCATCAAATGCCATTCATGAAACTTACCCTTGTGCGGACCGAACCAGTGCACAGAGAGTGTGAACTTGAGATTCAGTCCGGCCGCAACAAACCCTAACCACCCCCAAGCAACCACCCGGGATGGGCTCGATGCGAACCCACCCCCAAGCAACCACCCAGGTTGGGTTCACTGCGAACCCACCCGGGGTGGCTCGGGGGTGGTTCCGTGGTGTAACCCCCCCAGCAACCACCCCGGGTGGGTGAGTGGGTGGGTTCGCGGACTCAATTTTCCGCTTTTTACGATGTGAAAGAGAGAAATAGATCTCACACAAGAACGACGAGTCTGCCGGGATCCACTCCAGCCACTAAGCGGAAAAACCGAAACTCGCTAATTAATAGACATGGTGTTGAGCATCAAAAACAGAGCAAAACAAATATATTCGACCTACATAATTTTCATTTCACATCAGGACTGCTTGGGTTGGTGCGGCGCGGTCCCACCTCGAACCCACCCTGGGTGGTTCAGTGGATGCGTTCGGGGACGCAACTTTTCGCTTCTTCCGATATGATGGTCTGTCTGCATAACAAACCGTGGTTCGATTTGGAACGCATGATTTTTCTCTTTTTCCTTCCGCATGGCTCCGGGTGCGGATTTTTTTAAACCGATATGCATGTTTTTGTATTTTATGATTTGTTGTCGACAACGGCATTTAGTGGGTCATAATTAAGTCATATCGGAAGAAACGTCAAGTCGAGTTCGCGAACACGACCACTGACCCATTCCGGGTGGTTGCCAAGGGGGTGACAGCAGGCATCCACCCCTGAGCCACCTCAGATGGATTCACTGCAACTGCAAAAATATCCCCCGGGAAAACAAAAAAAAAAAAAAAAAAAAAAAAAAAAAAAAAAAAAAAAACTGCCGGATTGAACCCAGGTCCCTTGCAGAACATCCCTCTCCTCGTTCACCTTGCAGAGCGGTGAGAAACCCGTACCCTGAGCCGCCCCGCCAACCTCCCCTTCTACGCATTGAGGAAAACGAAATCTTAGCAAAAAATGTATACCCTCAGCCAAACATATCCGGAGGCACTAAGTGAATGCTGTTGTTCACAACAATTCATGATATGCAAAAACATGCATGGTATTGGGCATCGAAATCAGGTCGAATTGAATCACATCGCGAACAGCAGAATGTTACATCCACCCCGGGTGGTTGCAAGGGGTGTTACACCAGGGATCCAACCCCGAGCCACCCCAAGTGGGTTTGCAGTGAATCCATCCCGGGTGGTTTTTTGGGGGAGGGTTTGGCTGCTCACGATGCTATTTGGGCAGGGCACTGGTACGCTCACTCAAATAGCGGGCCATCCACGCGGTTGGCGTGCCTGTACACCACATACACCACAGCAACAAGGGGAATTGCATAGATATTGCCAAGAACAACGCTTGTGGGAGCGTTAGTGTCTGGAATGATTGTGAGCAAGCAAATGTAGCTTTTGTGTCTCAATGGCAGCAGTCACATCGTAAAATCTTGAATTTCTTACACTCTTAACCCAAGGTTAAGCCAGGCTCGTTGGCTAAGATACTCTGAGCCCGCAGCTAACCCAGGTCGCCTGTGTTAGAACCCCGAAGCCAGCGTTAACGCAGGCAGGGTTAGGCTTTTGCCATCAAGTAACCCAGCATACCTGGCTTCTGGCTGTGTAGGGCGTTGTGCATCATGTAAGCACAAGCATTGTAAGCATGCAAGTAGCTCCCTCATTGTGCAATGCCAAGTATTGTTCTTGTACCATCTCATACTCCTATGTCTTGGTATCAAAATGGTAGAAAGGCATTGCCATTGCAGTTGATGTACCAAGAAAGCTGGCAAGGAAGGTCCCATTGTCAGCAGCGCAACATATTGGTTAGGGTGCCCAACCACACGCTACTGCGGCTTCTGCTTTGAGTTTCAGCGCAATTGCACTTGGTCTGGAACCAATCCCAGAGCAGCAGCAACACCAATCTCAACTAACCTTGACGCAGCTTCTCAACAATCTTCTCACGTTCCATTTGTCTCTCAAGCGGTCTGAGCAACAAGCAAGCAATACAACAAGTGTTGAAGGGCCCACACATTTGCCTGTGCTAGAACCCAAATTTGAATCAGATGAAGGGGAATGGTGGACATGCAATCACAATGGCAGCACGGACAGCAACAACAACAAGGGATGACTTCAGCAGGACTTGGATGGAGAACCTCCTCTCAATGAGAGTGGCGGACTTGATGGCTTGGAGGGGGTGCACAGTCTTGTGAGCCAAATCTTTGGTCGGGATGAATCCATTGAGAGCTCCATCACTCTCATGAGCTGCAGAGGAGTGTCGACAGCTGGGTATGGAAGGCACATGCCTCTCATCAACAATGCAATGAACGTTCCTTCCAACACATCTTGTAAGCTTGTTTTGCTGCCTGCCGTTGGAAAGAGCCTCAACATGGAAGATCAATTTGTCAAGCATCTTATCTGCCCTGCCGATTGCTGCCACAAGCTCAATGCCTGGGATGGAAGCTTACCTACCCATGGAACACTCAAATGCAGTCAATGTCAGTCGTACACAGTCCTAAACCGCAAACCAAGGCTGTAATACAGGCAACCATTCTGTAAGACAAGGTCATGGAAGCGGTGTTGGAGGATGCAAGCAATGCCAGCCACAGTCTTGATCATCAACTGCAATACCCCATGTGAGCAAGGTCACACGCCATTCATACACAATTTGAAGCTCAACATCAAGGTCAGTCTCAACATTGACTGGTTTGGGCCACACAGTGGTGGCTTCTCTGGCTGGCATTCCACAGGTGCTGTTCTTCTGCACATTGACAATCTTCCCAAGAAGTTCAGCACCCTTGACCGCAGATGCCATGGCATTCAGCTTGTCTTGCTTCTTCCTGAGCCAAAAGAGTGTCAGCGCGGGCGCCAGACCACAAGATCCACGTTTATGCACGGTTAACATAGATCTCAGGGTGGTCCACGTTAGTCGCTTCTAACGTGGATGTCGGCAGAGCGCTGTTGTCGCCCCACCCAGAGGTTGTGCGGTACAACAATGAGGTGGACACCTCCAGTTGGTAGAGGGCGAGCAAGTCTACCTGCTGAGGTCGTTGTGACTTTTGATGACAAGTCACGGGGATGTTACGGCTGGATGGGGGGCCCCAGCCAGCGCGCCACGAGAGTGCCGCCAGGTGCGTGCCGCGCGATGTGTGGCCACTGGGGCGCGCCGCGCGGTACGCCGTGCAGGAGGGGGCGTGCCACGCGTGACATGACAAGGTCCACCTCGCGAGTCAGGACCGCGCGCGGCCTACGTTCCGTTGCGCGCCGCGCGGCACGCGTGATGCTTTATAAGTGAGTAGCTGCGCGCCACCTCCCTGTCGTCCGCTCGTCGAATGTATTCTTAGTTACCTTGAGTAATAGCGAATATCAGACCCAACGGTAGAACCGTTAACCTCAGGATCGTGCTCGGTGACTCTCGTGGCCACCACTCCCGCCACGCGCCCTCAAGCCCCAAGCCTCGCACACCGCGTGCCACGCCAAACAGTCAGGAGGTTGTCAGACCCTTGGCGCTTAACATTACATTCGACCTACCCGTCACCCCGCACGCTCAAACAATGCTCCCCATGCCGGTGACTCGCAGCCAGGTCGCTAACCAAAACCCCTTGGACGACTGGTCCTCCGCCGGGGAAGATCCTCCCGTGGTCGTCGCACCCTCCTCGGCGAGCGCGACCACCACCAACTCCCCCGCGCCCGCCCCGGAGGCCGCCGTCCCGCTGATGGCGGTGCTCCAGGAGCAAATGGCCGTCCTGCAGGAATTGGTCCTGGAGATGCGCGCGCTGCGCCGCGAGCAAAGAGGCCAACCACCCCCCGCGGCTACCCCCTCCCAGCGCTCGCCCAGGGCCGCCGAAGCGGAGCCCCCCAGAGAGGCTCCCAACCCGGCGACGGATCGCGAGACATCCGAGCAGCGCTACGAGCGAGCCACCCGCCGGATGGAGCAGGACCCCCACCACGCCCGCGAGCCGCAGCCTGGGTACTCCCTCCCGGCCCCCCCTCTGGTGCCGTGGATCGCTCCCCTGGACGCGAGCCTCGACAAAGCTCCCGAACTCCGCATCGCTGCCCCCGACTGGGACGGTAAGCGTGAAGAGCTGGAGGCCTACATTGAGCAGTGCGAGCTGCACTTCGACCTCAACCCGGCACGCTTTGCCACAGACAATCGCCGGGTCCTCTGGGCCCTGGCACACGTGGGTGGCGCGCCTCGCGACCACCTGCGCAACATGCGCCAGGCGAGCCCCCACGACCCGATCTTCCACGACTGGCCGCGCTACTGCGGGTCCCTACGCCGCACGTACGGCGATCCTCACCCAGGACATACGGCCAGGATGCAGCTGCAGAAGCTGCGTCAAACCGGGAGCGTCAGCCGCTTCGCTGCCGAGTTTCAGGCGCTGGCCACGCGAGCCAACGCTACCGACAAGCAGCAGCTGCTCACTACGTTCCAGCTGGGACTCCGCGAGACGTTCCGGCGTCACCTCCTACATGTGCAGACCCACGACCTGCAGGAGTACATCAACGCTGCTGTACGCACCGAGCAGCAGATGCTCGAAACCGGCCTCGACTCAGCCGGAACCGCCCACATTCCGGGCCGCGCGACGGGCCGCAATGACGAGCGCCCCCGACCGGAGCCCGGTACGACCCCGACGGGAGCCCCGACTGGTGGGCTGAACGCCGCCCGCCCCGCCGCCGCCCCGGCCGCCGCGCGCCCAACTTTCCATGCTCCGGCCCGCGCCAACACGGCTTTGCAGAAGCTCACGGAGGACACACGCCGCTACCGGCGCGAGAACAACCTGTGCTACACCTGTGGCGAGAAGCACCTCGCGCGCGATTGTCCACAGGCCACACAGGAGCGCGCGCTGCGCGCTAATGTCATTACGGTTGAGCCCACCACAGGCAACTACCTCCTGCCGCCCGAAGGAGAAGACCCCTCTTCAGACCACGCGCCTACCGAGTGCGACCCCCCGGCCGAAAGGGATGCCTACGACGAAGCGGTCTACGACCCCACCCTCGATCCCCTGGGTTTTGAAGACGCCCTTTTCCCTCCGCGCGCGGCCGTGGCACAACTACTGACTCACCCCGACTGGTTCCCACTCCGCACGCATGTCGCCGCACTGGAACCCATCGCGGAGCCATCTGTTCGGGGCGACCACATCCGTGTGAGTCGTCACCCCAGCATTCCGGCCTACGAGTGCTGGGTCACCATTGACCACCTGCGGGCGCGCGCTCTCATCGACGGCGGCGCTACCGCGTCCTTCGTGGCGAAGGATCTCCTCGAGGGCGCGGGCATCGACCTGCACGGGTTGGCCACTCCGGTTAAGACAGCGACGTTCGACGCAGCCTCGGAGCCCATCACTCATACCTGCAGGGCAGCCGTGGGGCTGGCGGGCCTCACTGTCGCCCCCCACCACCGCTTCTTTGTGGCCCCGCGCATATCGAGCTACGACGTCATCTTAGGCTTGGACTGGATCGAGGCCACGCGCCCCGTCCTCGACTACGAGGCTCGCGCCATGCAATTTCCCCTGCCCGGGCAAGGCGAGCATGAGCCCGCGACGCCCCCGGCCGGGGCCATCCCCCCGCTGCCGTTTACCGACAATGCCGCCGAACACTGCGTCCTTGTCCAGGCGCACGCGGACGAGCTCGCCGCCGCACCATCGACTAAGGACATCCCCGCTGCGTACCAGGAGTTTGCGGAGGTGTTCAATGAGGCCAACGCCGACATCCTGCCGCGCCCGCGCCCCCAGGACCACGAGATCAACCTCCTGCCGGGAGCCAAGATCCCACACGGGCCACTATACTCCCTGTCCGCACGCGAGCTCGATGAGCTCAAGAAGTACATTGACAAGATGCTTGCTATTGGGTTCATTCGGGAATCGCAGAGCCCCGCCGCGGCCCCTATCATCTTCGTACCTAAGAAAGACGGTCGCCTCCGACCGTGCGTCGACTACCGCGCGCTCAACAGCGTGACCATCAAAGACAAGTACCCCATACCCCTCATTGCCGAACACTTGGACTGCCTCGCGCAAGCGCGCGTCTTCACCAAGCTCGACCTGAAGGGGGCGTACAACCTCCTCCGTATCAAGGAGGGGCACGAATGGAAAACGGCATTCCGCACGCGCTACGGTAGTTTCGAATACATGGTAATGCCATTCGGGTTGTGCAACGCGCCATCTACGTTCCAGCGCTTAATGAACCACATCCTGCACGACCTGCTCGACGTGTCCGTGGTGGTGTACCTGGACGACATCCTCGTGTTCTCCCGCGATCCCGCCGAGCACGACACACACGTGCGCGAGGTGCTCCGCCGTTTGCGCCATAACCAGCTATATTGCGCTGCCGACAAGTGCGAATTTGGGGTCACCTCGGTGGAGTTCCTGGGCTACCGAGTCAGCCCGGCCGGTATCTCCATGGACCCGGCGAAGGTCGAGGCCGTAACTACCTGGCCCGCACCCACGACCATTCGTGACATCCAGGTATTCCTTGGCTTTGCCAACTTCTACCGACGATTCATCAAACACTATTCGCGCGTGGCTCGCCCGCTCACAGACCGCCTCAAGGGCAAAGCAAGCGGGCGCATCTCCTTAGAGCCCTCCGAGCTGGCCGCATTCGAGACCCTCAAGCGCGCATTCACCACGGCTCCTATCCTGCAACATTTTGACCCAGCGCTGCCCACAGTAGTGGAAACCGACGCCAGTGACTACGTCGTGGCGGCCGTCCTGTCCCAATGGTACCCAATCAACCCCGCCACTACAACAGCGCCGCGCCCGAGCACGCACCGTCTCCACCCAGTGGCGTATTGGTCACGGAAGATGCAGCCTGCCGAGCGCAACTACGAGATCCACGATAAGGAGCTCCTGGCCATCGTCGACTCCCTTCAAGCGTGGCGCCACTACTTACACGGGCTGCACGCACCGTTTGATGTCCTCACGGACCACCAAGCTCTCCAGTACTTCCAAACCAAGCGCCAGCTCAATCGCCGTCAGGCCCGTTGGGGCATCGCCCTGGCGGAGTTCGCATTCTCCATCACCTACCGCCCGGGTACAGAGGCCGCGCGGCCGGACGCTCTGTCACGCCGATCCGATGGCCACCCAAACCTCGCGGACGCCCAACGCCATGGCGACCCCGCTAATGTAGCTACCCTCTTGCCGCCCTCCCTGTTCGTCCACCCCGAGACAACCGGCGCCGACCCCGTCAACTTCCCGGCCCCGGCCGCGCGCCGCGCGGCTCTCCTCCCGGCGACCGCCTTTCCGGCCACCCCTTCCAGCGCGGCTGACATCGCCGCCATTCTGTCCCGCTATCATGACCACCCCACCGCGGGGCACCCCGGCGTGGCTACTACCACCGCGCTCGTCCGCCGCCACCACAGCTGGCCCACCCTCGCGCAAGATGTTGTCACCTACGTCGCCACCTGCTCTGCCTGCAAGCGCGCCAAAGCCCCGCGCCATAAACCTTACGGGCTGCTACTCCCGTTGGGCGCGCCCGACCGTCCGTTCGGGTCCATCTCCATGGATCACATCGAGGGCCTCCCGCGCTCGCGCGTGGGCGGCACACTCTTCGATTCCATCCTTGTAGTCGTAGACCGCCTCACCAAGTTTGTGATTTTTATCCCAGCGCGGCAATCCGACACCGTTCCCGACCTCGCACGCATGCTCTTTACAAGTGTGTTCTGTTATTTTGGGTTGCCTGACCAGATTGTCTCCGACCGCGGGCGCACTTTCATCGCCTCCCTCTGGCGAGCGGTGCTACAGCAACTCCAGGTCCGCCCGGCACTATCCACGGCCTATCACCCTCAAACTGACGGCCAAACCGAGCGTACCAATCAAACCCTGGAGGTCTTTTTGCGCCTCTACGTCAACTACCAGCAGGATGACTGGGCCGCGTGGCTCCCGCACGCGCAGCTTGCCATCAACAACCGCCCCGCTGGCGCTACCGGCCTTCCATCCACCCTTCCCCTTTTTGGTTTTACGCCCAAAACGCTCCCGGGTTCCCCCGCGCTCGCCCCCGATGGTGCGCCACCCTCCCCGGCTTCCCTGCAGGTGCTCATCGCGTCCTGCCAGGACAACATCGCGCGTGCCGCGCGCGCCATGGCGAGCCTCGCAAACCGATCCAGGACGGATCGGTCTTACACCGGGGGTGACCAAGTACTGCTGCGCACCAGACACCTGCGCCAGGACAGACCGTCCAAGAAGCTGTCCAACCCCCTCGCCGGACCATTTACGGTTCTAGAGGCCGTGGGCCAGCGCGCGTACAGGTTGGACCTGCCAGCAGGCTCCCGCGTTCACCCGGTATTCCATGTGAGCTTGCTCGAGCCATACCCAGCGGGCGCGCGCCCCACGGAGCACGCGCCACAAGCCACCAACCTCCAAGACGACCGCCAAGACTTTGAGGTGGAACGACTGCTGGAGGCACGAACGAGCAGACGGGGCCTCGAGTACCAGGTCAAGTGGGCCGGTTATGATGAGCCCACATGGGAGCCAGCGCATCACCTCGCCAATAGCCAAGAGCTGGTGGACGAATTCCACAGGTCGCACCCAGGAGCGCCCACGGGACGGAGTCAGGCCTGACGGCGGCCGGGGGCTAGCGGCAACCTCCCAAGGCCGCGCGCTCCCTCAGGGCGAACCCCTAACCCGCCTCGCGTCGTCCTGCTTATGGCGCGCTCGCCACCGTCGTTGGCGCGCGCACCCCCAGGACGAGCTTCCAGCCCGCCTCGCGCCGGCTTACTCACGGCGTGCTCGCCACCCTTACGGGCGTGCCCGCTGCCCTCACACAGCCCCCCACTACCGCGCGGCACGCCAGAGGTCCTGGAACCCCGCGCGCCACAGCACTCACGGGACCTCGCCACGCTCACTCCTCACCGTAATTCAGACACGAACGCTACGACACAGGCACAACAGCACGGGAAGCATTTTGGATTTCACGGCCAGCCACGGGGTCACCGGAGCCGGCCAGCAGACGTTGGGGAAACAGTGCAAGGGGCGCGCGGTACAGTTGAGGACTCAGGCCGGAGCCGCGTCCTCTCCACCATCAAGAAGCGCTTGCCGGCGCGGACGCTTCGGCGTGCGAGGAGCCTCCGCCGCCAAGGGGGACGAGGGCGACGCGCGGCGCGCGGGTACCGCAGCGACGGGAGAGTCAGCAGCCGGGTGCGGGACGCCAGTCGGTGGCGCGCGATCCAGAAGGCGCCCAACACGCTCGCGAGCAGCGGCAACATGGGACGCGCTGTCCGAGTCCGACGAGTCCGAGGCAATCAGATACGCGGGGCCGCTCACCCGCCAGTAGTCTACAAGCTCGTGCAGCGTCGTTCGCAGGGCGGCGGGCGTAGACTCCAGCATCATCAGGTGCCGCTTCATGGTGGAAGACTGCACGTCCATACCCTCCAGCAGGCCAGCGGCGGCGCACTGCCGAATCGTAACCTTGAGATCGTCGAGCGCGCGCTCGATGGCCTCCGTGCTGCGCTGGAGATGCACCGCCTGTTTCCGGTAAGAAGCCGATGGCGCCGGCGGATTGGAACCCAGGGACGACGACCCCCCAGCTTCCTCGTCACGACTACGCGGCGTCGCGCGGATGGTAGCGCTCACCCCCGGGGCGGCGCTGAGGGGTTTACGCGCGGCAGCGCGGCGGGGACGAGGAGCCTTAGGCGAGCTCAGGGGACGGGGACGGTCGGCAGCCCGGGCTCGGGTAGCACGGGTCGCGCGGGGGCTGGGGGTAGCGGGCTCGGGCTCCTCCTCCACGGATTCGCCATCGCTCTCACTGCTCTCGTTGTCATCGCTTCGGTCGGCCCTAGTCCGGCGACTGGTACGCGGCCAACGGCGCCTGGCGTAGCGCTGCACGACGGCGGCGCGCTCAGTCTCCATGTAGGGCGGGAGGGAGCCGACCGGCACCATCGACGGGGTCAGGGCGGGGTTAGGACGGTGGCCCAGGACGCGCATCCAGAGGTAGGCTTCCATCAGCCACGGGCCCTCGAGCCGATTCCCCAGCCACGGGATCCTGCCGCGCCAGTCGCACTTACGTTTCGTGCCGCACGCGCTGCAAGGCGTCGGCATGCCCTCGAAGGCTCGGGCGATCTCTTCGGGAATCCTGGCGCCAGCGTCGCGCTTGCCCGTCACGGCGCCACGCTCGGGATCCACGTGGCATGCCGCGGCGTCGCAGCCCTTATGCTCGCATGCATAGCAGGGAGCCATGAATTCCTCGCAATCGGGATCACTGAGCACCAGAGCGGCCTTGATGAGACGTACCACGAAGGGGACGTCGCCGATGGGCTGGTCTTTGCGCTCCCGCATCAGGGAGTCCACGATAGGGCAGCTCCGCTCGCCCCACGGCAGGATCTCCCACACTTGATAGCGGAATTGACTCTGGTCGGCGCGATCGTCGATGGGGGAGGGAGCTCGGTCGCGAGCCTCGGGGGAAGGGGGATCGCGCACTTTGGGGGAAGGTGCACCATCGCAAACCTGGGGCGGCGGCGAAGAAGGGATCTCAATCACGGGAGTGCTCGGCGTTACGGGTGCTGTCAGACACCGCATCCCCACCGGGAAGATCGGAGTCAGTACGTACACCGGATCAAAGCGCCAAGGGAAGGGGCTACTTACCGGCCTTGTCGGTTGGAGAGGGTGCAGCTGGAGGGGGCCCGGCCACAGCCACCACCGGGGGCGGGACGGCGGTATCGCTGCTTGCCCGAGGATCGGGGACCACGGCCAAGATTGCACGAAGGGTGGACGCGGCCTCAGCTTCAGCGCGCGTCTTCTCGTTCGAAGGCGTGTCGGCTGGCCAGACACAGGAACCGGAAATTCAGAGCCACGCGTCAGTCAACGCCTCGCCGCAGGTGCCGTACCCCAAACGTGTTCATACTTACTATTGGTGGTCATCGTTGTTCAGCTAACTCGGTGTCCCAGCGTAAGAGGTCGAGATGTAGTCAGGTGGTGGAAGGAGGGAGAAGTGTACGCCCCCGTCGATCGGCCATTGTGAGCCGCAGCACCCAAATGAGGCTGAGTCCCTCCGCTGCGCAACGCTTTGTGCGCCCAGCGATCGACGCGTGCGCCGCGCCACGCCCCACGAGTGAAAATTTTTGGGACCACTCCCGCCCGCCGCCGCGAGTGGGACTGCGCGCTCCGGAGTGCGCGCACCCCGAGGCGGGGGGGTAATGTTACGGCTGGATGGGGGGCCCCAGCCAGCGCGCCACGAGAGTGCCGCCAGGTGCGTGCCGCGCGATGTGTGGCCACTGGGGCGCGCCGCGCGGTACGCCGTGCAGGAGGGGGCGTGCCACGCGTGACATGACAAGGTCCACCTCGCGAGTCAGGACCGCGCGCGGCCTACGTTCCGTTGCGCGCCGCGCGGCACGCGTGATGCTTTATAAGTGAGTAGCTGCGCGCCACCTCCCTGTCGTCCGCTCGTCGAATGTATTCTTAGTTACCTTGAGTAATAGCGAATATCAGACCCAACGGTAGAACCGTTAACCTCAGGATCGTGCTCGGTGACTCTCGTGGCCACCACTCCCGCCACGCGCCCTCAAGCCCCAAGCCTCGCACACCGCGTGCCACGCCAAACAGTCAGGAGGTTGTCAGACCCTTGGCGCTTAACAGGGGATTGCTGTAGGAGACGTCGATGCAAATGCTGGTGTTTGTTGGAGTCTCTAACCGAGATGGTGTAGCTAGTGCTCACAGCTTGTGCCTGTGTTACTAATGGGTCTGTCGTTATATAGTGCTTGCCGACTCGAACGGAATCACACTAAGATGTAGCAACCGTACTGTGATTGCTACTTGCCGAGACAACAAACGTGCTGAATGGAGAACGTACTAACTGTAAGAGATTTGGTAGAGTGGATGAGTCTCCAGCTCATCCACCCGTCAACAAGTGTGATCCTATATACCCGCCTAGCAACATAGGCTCAACCCTTGTTGCCGTCATGAGCAAGCTCGCTACTATAACGACCGGCGTGTGTACAAGGGCCCACGCGTACTTACATAAGACTGACCTCTCGACCCAGCCGCGAGCATCAAGTCCTCCTCTTCTACCGGAGACCAGCTCCTCGTAATGCCTGTGCCAACACTGTACGTTATCCGTGTGTTCAAGCTCACCCGCGCTTGCTCACTCGTACGTCAGTATGGATCCCAATGCCCGTCCACGTTAACATGAGGCTATCATGCATGTCAGTGAGGTTAATTATAACCCACCCTTAAGGTGGACCCCACATCGTCCTGTGACAAAGAGCTGCACGCCGAGGTGCTTCAGCAGTGCTTGCAGCTCATTGTTGACAATCTGCGCAAGATGGACAAGAAAGGAGACGCTATTCAGACTGCTCTGCACCCAGAAGGTAAGTAGCACGTCCTCATTCCGCAGTCTCCTTGCAAGAAGAATCATTTGCCTTGATCAACGCCCCCTGGCTCTCACAAAGGTGTGGTACTGATGATTCCATTCACATTGCTTTCATACAGGATGTACAGTTTGAGTGCAATTGAACATGATTGTAGCAGACAGCCCAGCTTGAGCAAAGATGATGGGATGGTTGGGTAACTGACACACTGGGCATATCTGCCACAATTGCCCAAAGCATACCAACCACTTTGGCTTGCAAGAGGCGTGGGAAGACAAGGCAGTTGAATCCTGGCTGGCTCAGACAGACGCTCCTGCTATCTATGTTGCCAGGCCATCTCCATTTACAGGCCTCAAGTACTTTGAATGCCGGCTTGATGCACCCCTGGATCCCATGCATGCGGTCCACTTGGGAATCTGCCATTGTTTCTGGCACAAGTTATTTGTCAAATTATGCAATAACATCAACAGAAGACTTGGAGAAGCACAGACTGTGATATGGTGTACGATGGTTCCAAGCAGCATCAAGCAACCAGATGGCAGGATAGGTGATAGAGGAGGAGGCGTGCCAACGGCTGAGGAATAGATGACACTCTTCCAATGCCTCCTCCCATTTGTCATGCTTGATCTCTGGGGAGACTTGCTCATTCACAAAGGGAGTGAGTCACTCCCTTTCAGCCCCAAGAAGACAAGCAAAAGCATCCGTATATCACAGGCAGCAAGTCAGTCAAGGACATTTTTGAGATGGGCATGCTGCTTTGCTGCATCATGGACATGCTGGAAGGCAATTTCATCAAGGACAAAGTGATGCTACTGCACTTGTACATCCTGTGCTATAACACCAAGGGCAGGGAAATGCTTGATAATGGCTGGCTCACCTTCAACAACCACCTTGTTGAGCACGTCTCAGATGCTATCCAATGCTTTGAAGCACTGAGGAACTTCTTGTGCTTGCCCTTTGAACGGTACAACAGCATTCTTGGCAAGATCAACACCTCTGGGCACAAAGGAGGTCAGCTTGAGCTCACACTGATGTGCAAGATGGTACATCAGCTAGAGCTTTGTCATCTGCTGTCACAGTCCAGTGACTTGTTCTTCAAGGAAATCCTTCTCAGTCATATAAAGAGTCGCAGCAAACACAACAAACTGCAGACTCCCACAAAGCTCAACAAGAAGGAGATGGACAACAAAACGTGTGGGCTGTTCCTCAAGCATCTCAACAACGGTAGCAAGTCTTTTCCTGGCCGCTACATTGTGCCACACACTGCATCAAGGTCCATGGACAATGTTGTTCTGCGCAAGGAAGTGTTATGACTTAGTGCTGGAGGGAGAGTCTTGGGGATTGTAGCTAAGGGCGGTGTTCCCTAATTATCCTCCTGGATTGGGAGATCAGGGTCAACTGCGGTATTCCCCAGGGGAGGCCGGGGGGCAATGTATTCCCACTTCCAGTGAGCAGAGAACTCACATCAGGACATTGATTGTATTTTAGCTTACTCACTCTAGTAGGTGGAAATCACAGACCTTCTCCCGCTCTCCCAACTCCCTGCTCCGCTATCTTGGCAACAATCCTGGGAGCAACACCCGGTACCACGCCCCTGGCCTCGACACAGACGCACAACCACGTTCCAAGGTTCTAAGACCCCAGGAGCATAACATGAGGCCGCCTGTCCCTTACGCCTCTGCAGCCGACCTCTCCCTGCGTTGAGGCCAGCACCATCCACCATGGGAGAGAGCAAACCAACCGAGGGAAGAGCTCTCTTCCTGTACTCCAACAATTCCCTCATCGACGGGGACTTTGAGGTGGATCCAAGTTACGATCACAAGGACAACAACAAGCAAGAACAGCGAAGCATCCCAGCTTGCCAAACCAATCCCATGAGAGCGATCAAGCTCATTGAAGCAACCATGACCGCTCCCTGCCGCCGTGTTGTTGGCGCTGCTGCAGCTGCCGCAGCCAATGCCAAAGCCAATCATCAGGACAACCAAGCACAGCCTGGCGGCGGATCCCTGGATTACTGCCTTCCCTTGCACCTGGCATGGTTGGGGCCACTTACTCCGGGGGTACCCTTCTCTAAGCAAAAGCGTTTTGTGGTTCCAGCGGGGGTTGTACTCAGCGCTTGTCAACACTTCATCCCGCTTGACCAACCTCCACACCCCGGCCTGGTAGTTGTGAACCCCGGATGTCAAGGATGCCAACTCATCAGAGTCCATTGCACATTTGGCGCCAGGGTTACTCAATCAGGCAAGAAATGAGAAACCAACTGCGGGTCCTGCAATCACTGCATAGTGATCTCCAAACCATGCAGGGGACTTGGATATGAAGGGAAAGGGACCAAGAAGATGGTCACAGTTGACAAACTCTGAGGCAAGCTCAACAAAGCCAAGGAGATCTGTATTGATGCAATTGTGGCATCACAAAGCAGGAACCCCACCCCCAAGAGGTGGGACCCCTCCTACTTCATCAAGCTTCTTGGCCAGGCCAAAGAACTTGTTGATAAATGTGAGGCCCCTGGTCCTCAAAACAGGCTTGTTTGCGCTTCTGGTTCAAATGCCTTGGGTCCTTAGGACCCGTTGTAATTCCATGTCTTTTTGTCATTGAGTATTGTGTGTGCCTTAAGTGTGTGAAGTGCTCAACAAGGGGGACTGTTAGAACCTAGGGTTCTTTATGTCGTCTCACACTAAGAGCATTTCACCCTTTGGCCCAGAACCCAGCATCGGGTTCTGTTATCTGCATGCAGACTCACAATTCAAGCCGGATCCAGACAAACATGACCGTATTTATGGAAAATTGCCGGAAACTCCCACATGCGTTTGAAACCCACAGTTCAAGACATATGATACAAGACACTACCTCAAACCTGTGGTCAGGTTTACTACATTTGGGCATGGAACAAAGACTCACAATGGATTGTCACAATCCGACCAATAGATCATACTCTCATCAATGAAAACACACATTGGTAACAGAACAGGGAGATTACACCGCAAGTGGGATGCTCCTTGTAGCAGACCATCAAGTACTCTTGTATATGAGTATCCAGACTAGTCAATTGTGTATATAAGCACTGTGTTGTCATGCCCCATTAGTGCTCTTGGAATTTATCAAATCTTTCCCCATTTACTCTTACCATACCTTCTCTCTGACAACTTGTCAAGTAGTCATTGAGTACTCATAGTATCCTTCATTTGAGCTTCAAAACCTCTGCAAAATGGCATGAATGTAAGAAACCCGAGGTGGGTCTTTGAAATAATAACAAAGACAATGTTTGGATATCCTTAGGCTTTTGGGATTCCAACAAACCTGCTGTTTGTTAAAACCCAACGTTGGGGTTGATCGCCCAATGCCTACTTCTGTAAGTCCTGCTCAAAAGTCAGAATGAACTATTTATCCTGGCTTTGCTGCAAGGCTGTAGTTTCACACGTCTATTCTTTCACACAATGTTTGGACTTCGAGTTTTGCATTTTGTAGTTCACAAAAAAACTTGAGTTTTTGAAAAAATTCGGATTTTTGGCCGGATTCTGAAACAGACTAAATGCTGATTGCTGCGATCCAACAGTTCAATTGATAACTGATGCAGTTGCATTGTCACACAATCACAGCTTGTATGCAACGTGTGTATAGTCAAGGCAGTGGCTTCCAAGGAGGAGAGAGATCTCCGGCAATGACCTTGACTATATACATGAGGAGCGCAGCAATGAGTGTGCGGTGAGACAGAGGCCACGGAATGTGTGTGGCTCTCGGCCCAGATAATTTCCTGTAATTAGATTTTCACTCGTTGCGTCTCACTTGGAATCCTACATCAATCATCCAGCCACAATTGGTAGCTTCTGAAAACAGAGCCTAGCAAACCATTGGACCACTACAGAACAATACGGAAAGTATACACTCAATCATTCAAGATGGATGTTAATTCTGTCAACAATTTGGCAAGGCTCGGAGGAGTGGCGGACTCAATGCATGCTCCTCAGGAGACTCGGCAGGATATGCCAGGTGATACGGTCAACCTTGGGCCTGGACTGGTCCCTCCTGCTCCCTTGGCAGCCAATATGGACTTATCAACAATGACAGCCATGATTATGGAGCTTCAACAAGAGGTTGCTAGACTTCAGGCACTTACGGCACAGACGGCTGTACCTATGGGACCCGTTTGGGACATTGAAGCACATGGAAGTGTGCCTATCAATAAACCTTTGGTGTTCTTGGGTTCTCGGGACAATGATACGGTCAAGACTTGGATCATGGAGATTTGAGACAACATTGGATACTATTCTCTCAGGGGAAGGTCCCGATCGGAGTCTGAGAAGATCCTCCTTGCAGCATCTACCTCTTGGGTGATGCTAAGGAGGCTTGGACTGCCAAACGCAACCGTTTGGAACGGACCTGGGCTGAGACCAGCAATGAAGCGGTCCAAACCAACCTCTTCCAGAATTTAGACTGCAATCAGTTCCTTAATTGGATGAACTCCAAGTTTGAGGACTACAATGCGGACAATAGGCACCGTTGGGAGTACGATCAGTGCACCCAAGGTAGCCAAACTGTTAACCAGTATGCTACAGAATTAGCAAAGCTGGCCAAACGCATCCATCCTCCAATTCAGGAATCTGAAATCCTGGCAAAGTTCAATTGTGGACTTTCAGCATCTCTTAAGCAGGCATTGTCTTATTTGGCCAACAAGCCTTCCAACTTCAATGGGTATGTCAGACTTGCGGATCAGATTGACACCCAAATGCGGGAAAACCAAGCCAAACGCAGGCAACAGCCAAACCAGGAACAGGGTTGGAATCAAAACAATCAGTTGTCAAGGCCAACGGCAATTGCGCAGAGCACTGGTTCTTCTTGTTGGAAGTCGACTGCGTCAAGGGGCGACCTTGACGGTAGGCAGCCAGGTACAATGAGTCTATCGTCTGCCAAAGATACTATAGCAAGTAGCTAAGTCGCTACAGACCTCACACTGGTGGATGGGCGTGTAGAGCTGGTTCTGTTGTTATGTCAGACCAGTTAGATCCGTGACCAAGAGTGGGCGGTGACGTTAGGCAGCAGGCACAAAGGGGAGAGACCTATGTCAATACAACAGTAGCGACGTTGGTAAGGATCTGTAAGTAACAAACGTTATGATACGGAGAAGTTGGTAATGAATCAATTAAGGGGCTATCAACTGTGCGCTTGAAGTGCGCCCTATAAATACACTTGGTCCCCTACATTGTTATTGCCCGTAGCGGTGTAGGGAACTCCATAGCGACAACGTTAGTGACAAGATTCTATGCTAAGTGTAAACAACAGTTGATCATCAACATAAACAATGATGTTGACAATAACATGACCCGACGAGTAACATCCCGGTCAGGAATGTGATGAGGCACCATGTCAACATCACGTGGGAACGCACAGTGCCAGCATTGGCATTGGCACGCGCATGGTCTCTGCGGCCGTGTCCCAAGGATTCCTATTGTTGGCAACTATGTTGGAATATTACCGCACTAGTTATGGACCTACTGACGTCTGTAATGTCATGCCGATGGCTGACGCAGTAGGTGACTGTATATTTCAACACTTCTGGTGCTTCCAAACAGCGCAACGGCCGCATTTCTGCTTGGCAGAGATGGATCCAGGATTGCCGAAGGCGCAATGCTTGCTTCAAATGTGGCCAAATGGGTCACTTGGCAAGCGCTTGTACCCAGGGCAATGCTTTGGACTCCAACGCGCCTAGACAAATCACTCTTATCCAAGAGTCTAGGGGAAATGGGACCGGTTGGCAGTAATTGAGGATGTTTCCGACCAAAGTACCATTCCTCGGACAGAGTCAAATCAACTCTTGCAGGATGAAGTTGCAGGACTAGCACTTTGGCTCTCTTTGCTTCAGGATGGATGTCAAGAAGATCCAATTGAGTTACCTTGGATTGCGGTAACCATAAACAGAGCCAATGCGGATGCATTGATTGACTCGGCAGCCTCTCGGGCTTACATTGCAAAGAATTTTGCACAGCAACTGAACCTTCGGATAGAAGAAGATGCTGAACTCAGTAAAGTTGCGGCCTTACCGGACGGTTCGGCCATGACTATCCAAGGTTGGACAACCTTCGGCGTCACTATTGATGGACATCAATACTTGGTCAAGGCTACAGTCATAGGTATGACTTTGGCAAAACTATTTTTAGGGGTAGAGTGGCTTCGGCAACACAAGGCAACGGTTGATTTCTTTTTGGACAAAATGGTTCTCCAATTGGACAATGGTGACCATCATAGAATACCGTTTGGATGCCAAACCACACTTCAACAAACTCCTTTTGTTCCACATGGACAGTCAGAACTCATCTCGGCCATGTGGATACAGAAAGTCTTAAAGACTGGGCCAGATGAAGCTTATATGGTGGTTATACGGCAGGTTCAAGATGCCAAAATGATCAACAACATCACCAAGACACCGATCTTTCAGGATGTGGAAGATACAGATCTTAAAAAAAAAGGATGCTCTCAGAATTCTCAGACGTATTTTGGACGGAAATACCCACCAATGAAGCTCCAGGAGACATTCCTAGCGCAAGGCAAAGTCATTTGGAAATCATTCAGACGGACTTGGCACCTCCAAGGAATATTTGGTCATATTGGTTGACAGCCAGTCAACTGAAGGAACAGGAAACTCAGGTTTGGTCACTCCTTTCACAAGGTTTGATCCGAGAGAGCAGCTCACCATGGGGTTTTCCTGTCCTTTTTGTGCCAAAGAAGGATGGAGGGTACCAAATGTGCATTGACTATTGTGCACTCAATGCTGTCACCGTCCAAAACAGTTACCCACTGCAGCGGATTCAAGATTGCTTGGATCAGCTTGGCTTGGCAACTGTTTTCAGCAAGATTGACCTAACCTTGGGATATTGGCAGATCCGAATGCATCCCTTGGATATCCCAAAGACCGCCTTCAACACTCAGAATGGAAAGTTCGAGTTCCTGGTCATGCCATTTGGCCTCAAGAATGCACCTTTGGTTTTTCAGACAATCATAAACCAGGAACTACAGGAATACATTGGCAAGTTTGTTATTCTTGCCTTGATGACATCCTTATATATTCAAGTTTGCTGGCCAAACATACCAAACATATCAAGGCTGTCCTCTCAGTACTCAAGACACACCAACTGTATGCCAAACCGTCAAAATGTGCCTTCAGGAAGTCCAAGATGGAATTCTGAGGACATCTGATCAAAGATGGTTGCATTTGGCTGCTCAACAGCAAGCTAAAGGTGATTAGGGACTGGCCTTGGCCCCGTACGGTTCATGATGTGAGATCTTTTCTGGGTCTTTGCTCATATTACCGCTGTTATGGCCGTAGCTTTGCAGCAGTCACTGCACCCTTATATAGCTTGCTCAGTTTGGCAAATTTGCCGGCCAGTACGGACAGTACGGGAAATAAACAGACCCTTTGGATCAATTGGAACCACCAATGTACTCTTGCTTTTGAAAACGTCAAGGATATGTTGTGTTTGGCACCAATTTTACGTCAACTGGATACCTCTTGGCCATTTACCATTGAAATGGACGCTTTGGATTGGGCCATAGGGTGTGTACTCCTCCAGGATTGGCAGGGGAAATTGCACCCAGTGGCATTTGATGGCCAAAAGATGATCAAAGCGGAACTTTGGTACCCAGTTCATGAGAAAGAGCTACTTGCAATCAAGCATGCGCTCCAAACATGGCAACATTATATTGTCAATGGGCATAAAATTACCGTAGTTACCAATCATCAAAGTCTCAGCTGCTTACCAACCACCAAGATAGCCTCAAAAAGGCTTGAGCGCTGGTTGGCAGAGTCCGGCAAGTATGATCTTGACATTTGGTATCAAAAAGGGTCAGAGAACATGGTTGCGGATGCGATCTCACAACGTTCAGACTTTCTCAGCTCCCTTACAGAAGAGCTGGAAAATATTCCACACTTAGTGGAATACCTTTGGACCAACAACCTACCTTCTGGTGAACTTGGACACAAAGTACAAGAAGAGGCTACCCAGTATAAGCTGGATGCAGATGGACAGCTTCTTTGGGTTGTAGATGACAGGGGAACAGTTGCTCCTTATATTGAACTCCTTCATTGGCAACACTTCCTGTCCCAAATTCACAAAAGTTACGGACATCTTGGTGCCAAAGCGCTTCTCAGCATTGTGCACCGCCGTGCATGGTGGCCAAAGATAAATACGGACTTGGAGAAGTTCTGTCGGACATGCCCAACCTGCCAAGTATCAGCTCAGCCACAAACAGGTCAAGAACAGGAACTTGCAGTGGTCATGGCAAAGTCCGACATACAGCTGTTTGAACGGTGGGGAATAGATCTCATTGGTATTTTGCCAAAGACAGCTGACAGCAACCAATGGATTGTAACGGCCATCAATTATGCAACTGGCTGGCTGCTTGCTAAAGCATTACCTGACGCCAAGGCCTGGCGGATTGCCAATTTCATCTATGATGAGATTTACACAACCTTTGGCTCTCCTTGGGAATTGCTAAGCGACAACGGCAAGAATCTGCTTGCAAGAGTCATTTCGATTCTCCTTTGGAAGATGGGGACAAGACATTGGCTCTCTATGGCCTATCATCCTCGGACTAATGGAAAGGTTGAAAGCTTTAATGGCCTCCTTGGTAGAACCCTTACCAAGTTAATGGTTGGACAATCAACTTGGCTTTGGGATACCTACCTTTGGCAGGCTTTGTTTGCCGCATGCATACGGACGCATGCTACAGCAGGAAAAAGCCCTTTCTTCCTCACCTTTGGAGTCCATCCCCACCTACCAACAGACAAAGCGGAGCCTTGGGCAATAGAGGCACCAGTGGTGGATGCCAAACAGTGTCTTCCAGAACTTTGGACTCAACAACAGAGTGCCGCACAAGCTGTACACAACCGTGCAGTGCAGGCAAAGCTCATCTCAGATCAAAAGGTGAAACAGCATACTCTTCAAGAGTCCAAATGGGTCCTTGTTAGACACAAAAACCCATATAAGTTTGAAGCAAAGTGGTTTGGGCCATATCAGATCCACTCTTGGCAAACACTGGGCACATATCAGTTGAAAACTGTGGAAGGACGGTTGCTTTTGGCACTCATTCATGGTAATTGGCTGATACCTGCTCATATTAGAGAAGGTACGGATGTACGGCAGTTTTGGAACAACCCTCGGCTACGACAGGCGTTCCAGACCGCAGAAAATACTGGTATCGGTAGAGTTGCGCCATCTTTGGATGAAGTGGACAGAGATATAGAAGAGACAGTCAATACAGAGTATGGACAGTACCCAGACGTGTCTATTTGGCAGATCATTGTTATGATTGGGATATCGGGGGAGTTAGTGTTTGGTTTTAGTATTAACATGGGCGGGGGTAGTTCCCCCGATGAGGTCCCGGATCGGTGATTGGGGGAGACTGCGGCATCTCCCGGAGGGGGTATCCGGGAGGGCCACATAACCCCACACCCTGATCCCATCACACTCACGTTAGGACGTCGATTGTATTTTAGCTTACTCACTCTAGTAGGTGGAAATATCAGACCTTCTCCCGATCTCCCGCTCGCCCGCCCCGCTATCTTGGCAACGATCCCGGGAGCAACACCCAGTACCACGCCCCTGGCCTCGACACAGACGCACCGCCACGTTCCGAGGTTCTAAGACCCCAGGAGCATAACATTACAATCGACCTCCCCGTTGCCATCAACGCGGAGACTCCAGCTACCATGCAAACCCGTAGCCAGCATCGTCCCGGCTCCCCGGACTCAGTTACGAGTTCGGGCAGCCCTACCCCCGAAAGTCCCGATTCAGGAGGCGACCCCGTCCAGGGGCTAGTCGCCGCCGTGCAGAGCCTAACCGCCCTGGTCGGAGGATTGGCCGACCAGATCCGGCTGCTCAACAGCGGCCGAGCCCCCGACCCCGCCGTCCCGACCCCGGCAGAACCGGGCCTCCCGCCCATGGAGCACCTGGGAGACCCCTCTCCGGAACGCGAGACCTCGGAGGAAAGGTACGCCCGCGCTACTCGCCTTATGGGCAAGCGCGGGTCCAATCCCCAGCCGGTGCCCCCGGGAGCTCCCGTCGTGGCTCCCAACTGGGACCTTACGGAGGACTATTCTTCCCGGGTCAAGACCCCGGAAGTTAGCGTTGCCGCCCCCTCCTGGGACGGTAAGCGCGACGAGCTGGAGGCTTTCATCGAACAATGCACCCTCCATTTCGATCTTAACCCGGCACGCTTCCCCTCCGACCCCCGCCGTGTCTTATGGGCCCTAGCCCATATCTCGGGTGTACCCCGGGAGCGGCTCCGCAACCTGCGCCAGGCCCGCCCGGAAATCAACCTGTTCCACAAGTGGGACACGTTCTGCACCGACCTCCGCCGCACCTACGGGGATCCTAACCCGGGACATACCGCCCGGGTCAAGCTCCAGCGGCTGCGTCAATCGGGAAGCGTCAGCGCTCACGCTGCCGAGTTCTTGGCCCTAGCCACTAAGGCTAACGCTACCGATAATCAGCAATTGCTGACGACTTTCCAGCTCAGCCTCCGGGAGAGCCTCCGGCAGAAGCTCCTCCACGTGGAGACCTACGACCTGCACGAGTACATTGACACCGCTATCCGAACCGAGCAGCGAATGTACGAAATCGGCTTGGTGACCCCGGGTCACTCGGACACCCCGGGTCGCCCGGAACGCCGCCCCGAACTTCGGGGCGGTCGCTCACCCAACCGACGGTACCCCGTCGCGAGGCCCCCAACAAGCGGGGTGATCCGCCCCGTCCCGGGCTGGCCAGCCGGGAGCTTCCCGACGAGGTCCGCAAGTACCGTCGGGAAAACAACCTCTGCTACGGGTGCGGGGGCCCTCACGCAGTCCGGGACTGCCCCAAGGCCGCCCAGACTCGGCCCCTCCGGGCCAACGTGGCCATCCTGGACCCCGCCAACGGCGAGCTTCTGGTCCAACCCCTGGTCCCGGACGTCCCGGAGACCCGGTGGTCCGGTGAGGACGAAGCCACCCCTACCAACGGCGAGGATGACCTACCCGATGACCGCTCCGTCCTTTCCTATGATCCGGAGTGGGACCCCGAGTCCACCGACCACCCTCCGACTCTCCCGGTGAGGGCCAACATCGCCCAACTTCGTCAGGACCCGGGACTCGTGGATCTCAGGAGCCATGTAGCGGCCCTCATCCCCCCCGCCGAGCCGGTGATCAGCGGGGACACCATCCGGGTACACCGACACCCCAGCATCCCGGTGTACGAGTGCTGGGTCACGCTGGCCGGGTGCCGTGCCCGGGCCCTAATCGACGGGGGCGCCACCGCTTCTTTTGTGGACAGGGCCATGCTGGATCGGGAGGTGGGCGTCCCGGAGGCCCTCCGGGCCCCGGTGCGTACAGCAACCTTCGATTCCCGCTCAGAGGATATCACCCACACTATCCGGGCATCGGTCAGCCTCGCGGGCGTCCCGGTTACCCCGAGTCATCAATTCTACGTCGCACCCCGCATCTCCGATTATGATATCATCCTAGGAATGGATTGGATTGAGAAGACCGAACCGGTACTCAATTATCAAACCCAAACCATGCACTTCCCGCTCCCGGGAGGAGGGGGTTATGCCACCACCCCGGTTCAACCTACCGGCCCCCCGCTGCTTACCAATGGACAGGATCCCGTCCCGGGGGAGAACTGTTTCGCTATCCACCCCAGCTCCTTGGAGCCATCCCGGGCCCCAGGCCTTCCGGAAGAGTACCGGGACTTTTCGGACGTGTTCGATGAGGCCAACGCCGACGTGCTTCCGCCTCGCCGGCCCCACGACCACCATATTAACCTCCTCCCCGGAGCTCAGATCCCGCACGGCGCGCTGTACTCCCTCTCCGGGAGAGAAATGGAGGAACTAAAGACCTATCTGGATAAGATGCTGGAGATAGGGTTCATCCGGCCGTCCAAGAGCCCGGCAGCCGCCCCTATCATCTTCGTCCCGAAGAAAGATGGCAAACTCCGCCTTTGCGTCGACTACCGGGCCCTCAACAGCATCACCGTCAAAGACAAGTACCCGATTCCCCTGATCTCCGAGCACCTGGACTGCCTCTCCCGGGCTAAGATTTACACGAAATTGGATCTTAAGGGGGCCTACAATCTTGTTCGCATCGCGGAGGGCGACGAATGGAAAACAGCCTTCCGGACCAGGTACGGGAGCTATGAGTACTTAGTTATGCCCTTTGGGCTATGTAACGCCCCGTCTACTTTCCAGCGTCTTATGAACCACGTCCTCCACGACCTCTTGGACGTCACTGTGATAGTGTATTTGGATGACATCCTCATTTTCTCGGCCGACCCCGCGGAACACACCTCTCACGTCCGGGAGGTGTTGAGGCGCCTCCGGGACCACAAGTTGTACTGTGCCCCGGAAAAATGCGACTTCAGGACCTCGTCCGTCGAATTCCTCGGGTACCAGGTCAGTCCCGGGGGGATCAGTATGGATCCCGGCAAGGTGGACGCGGTGACGTCCTGGCCAGAACCGGTCACAATCCGGGACATCCAGGTTTTCCTAGGATTTGCTAATTTCTACCGTCATTTTATCCGGCACTACTCCCGGGTGGCAGCCCCGCTCACCGATCGGCTCAAGAACAAGGCTGCCGGTAAGATCAACTTGGAGCCTCAGGAGCGGGAGGCTTTCACCCGTCTCAAAGAAGCCTTCACTACCGCCCCAATCCTACAACACTTTGACCCCTCCCGGCTCACAGTGATCGAGACAGATGCTAGTGATTACGTCGTGGCCGCCGTACTCTCGCAGTGGTACGCCATCCCGGGGACGGACCCCGAGGCCGTACCCCGGCCCTCGACACACCGGCTCCACCCGGTAGCCTATTGGTCGCGGAAAATGCAGCCCGCAGAGCGCAACTACGAAATACACGATAAGGAGCTCCTAGCCATCGTGGACGCGTTGCAGGAATGGAGACATTATCTCCACGGGCTCCAGCAGCCGTTTGAGGTACTCACCGACCACCAGGCCCTCCAATATTTCCAAACAAAGCGGCAACTTAACAGGCGGCAGGCCCGGTGGAGCATGGCTCTCGGGGAGTTCACGTTCACCATCACGTACCGACCCGGGACCCAGGCAACCCGCCCGGACGCTCTGTCCCGGCGCTCCGATGGTCATCCCAACACCACCACTACCAATCACCAGCATGACCCCGCTAACGTCGCGGTCCTCCTACCCCCCTACCTGTTCCAAGAGTCCGGGCTGTCGGAACAGCGGGCCCCGGCTGCGCACCGAATATCTGACGTGGTCCCGGCCCCCGACCCTCTCCCGACCAGTCCCGTGTCCCCCACCGAAGTTAAACACATCCTAGAACGTTATCACGACCACCCAACGGCGGGACACCCGGGAGTGGCCGCGACCATCGAACTAGTCCGCCGTCACCATTCCTGGCCGACCCTTAAGCATGATGTTACGGAGTACGTCCGGACCTGCGGAGCCTGTAGGCGCGCTAAGGCACCCCGGCATAAGCCTTATGGACTGCTACTCCCGCTCGAGGCCCCGTCCCGGCCGTTCGGGACCATCACCATGGACCATATCGAAGGTCTCCCGCCTTCCCGGGCCGGTGGCCTCACATTCGACTCCGTCCTTGTTGTCGTCGATCGCCTCACCAAATACTCACTTTTCCTCCCGGCTCGGAAGTCCGATACAGCTAAAGACCTCGCCCACCTACTGTTCTCCCGCGTCTTCGCCTATTTTGGACTCCCGGACGCCATCGTCTCGGACCGGGGGCGCACTTTCATAGCATCCTTGTGGAAAGACATATTAACCGCCCTCGGGACCACCCCGGCCCTCTCAACCGCCTATCATCCGCAAACCGACGGCCAAACTGAGCGTATCAACCAGAACTTAGAAGTTTTCCTCCGATTCTATGTTAACTACCAGCAAGATGACTGGGCTGCATGGCTGCCGTACGCCCAACTTACGCTTAACAATAGGGTGTCAGCTACTACCGGACTCCCGGCCACCCTACCCCTATTTGGCTTCACTCCGCGAACCCTCCCCGGCTCCCCGGCCCTCTCCCCGGATGGTGCTCCGCCCTCCGACTCGTCCTTCCGGAAGCTCCTCAAGCACTGTCAAGTCAACATCGACCACGCTGCCAGTCTTATGTCACATTATGCCAACCGTTCCAGGATGGACCGGTCTTTTTCCGGGGGTGATATGGTGCTACTCCGCACTCGGCATCTCCAACAAGATCGACCGTCCCGGAAGTTAGGGAACCCGCTAGCGGGACCGTTTCGTGTCCTCCAGGCGGTAGGCTCCCGGGCTTACAAGTTGGACCTCCCGCCTGCCTGGAAAATCCACCCGGTCTTTCACGTCAGCCTCCTGGAACCGCACTCCCCAGACACCCGGCCCTCCGAGCACGCCCCGACGTCCCGGCGCCTGGAGGACGACCGACAAGATTTCGAAGTGGAAGATATCCTAGCTTCCCGGGAGACACGTCGGGGGCTACAGTACCGGGTGAAGTGGGCGGGGTACACCCAACCTACCTGGGAGCCCGCGATTCACCTGGAAAACAGCCAAGAACTGCTCCAGGATTTCCATCAGCGTCGGCCCGGGAGCCAGGTTAACTCCCGGGACTGCTGACTCCCGGCTTTCCCCGCCCCCCGGACGCCAGCGCGGGAGCGACCAGCGCGGCCACCTTGGGAAGCATCGGCAAGGGAACGGGCGACGGATTGCCCCGATCCGGGAGGCGGGATAGCAGTCAAGAGCCACGCGCCCCTCCGGATTCAGCCCGTCCCGGTTGCTTTTCCGACTCGGCCACCGCGCCCAGGGGACAGAGGGCTCTCCGACACACCCACACTCTCACTCTCATACACACACATACACACTCAACACGCGGGAACTCGGGGTAAACACAATCTTATTCCCGGGATCCTAATGACCCCGGACACACGACAGAACATGGCTCCCGGGGGCCTATCGACGCCCCCGACGCGGAGGGGTGCGAGGACGGGACTCGTATACGTCCAAGTCCACCATCACCACATCCTCGTCAGAGCCCTCCCCGGACTCCCGGCTCTGGTCCTCCGCCCCCGAGGACTCCTCGCCGCGGGACTCGCCCCGGGAGTCTTCCCGGGAGCTGCCCCGACGACGGGCACGGATCGGGGCCCGCATGTCCCGCACCACCGCCTGAGCACGGCGGCGCTGGGCACGCCTCTCCGGCTCGGGAGAGGGAGGGCGGAGTCCACCCACCGGGAGACGCTTCCCGCCCGTTTGGAAGCTCCCCGGGAGGCGCTTACCCCCCGTCTGAGGAGGGCGCTTTCCTCCCGTCTGTGGCCGAGAGCCACTGGCCCGGGGAGCTCGCTCCCGCGTGGGCGTCCCGGGACGCTGCCTCTTGGCACGCGCCAACTCCGGGGTGGCCGGAGCGTATCCCGGGGGAGGGGAACCCCAGCGTCGGGACGGCCCAGCTTCAGCATTGGGCCGCGGGGGAGCCGCCACGCGAGCAGGGGCGGGGGCGGGAACCGGGACAGGGGCAGGGGCAGGCGCGGGCACCATTGGGGGCGGGGGAGGAGGCGGGACGCCAAGCTCCCGGGTGATGCTCTCGAAAGCACCATTCACACCCTCCAGGTAGCGGAGGATGTTCTCGTCCCGAGAAGACCACTCGAGACGCCTCTCCGCTCCCACGGCAGCGGTCCGGCGAAGGACCTGCACCAACGCGGCGATGACTCCCGCCGCGTGGGATGCTGCCTCCCGGGCCCCGGCCATATGTTGGTCCCCCGGAGCGTCGAAGGGACAAACCTGGCGCAGGGCCAGGGGAGCGTCGGGGACAAGGGTGGTTTGCTTCCACCCCCGTTGACCCCGGGGAGGCCGGGAGCCCGGGACATTGGTGCCTCCACCGGAGGACGGCCCAGCGGGAGACTCGGGGGCCCAGGGACGAGTCCCCACCTTGGCCTGGCGTCGAGCCTCGTACCGAGCACGCGCGGGGGCGTACTCGGCCGCCAGATACCCCGGCAGGTCCGCCGCCGAGAAGGACGTAAAGGGCATCCCGGGGTTAGGACGGACACCCCGGGCCCGGAGGACAAGATAGGCTTCCATCAGGAAGCCGCCCTCCTGACGTCCCGTGATGTCCGGGACGCGCCCTTGCCAGTCGCAGGGATACCCCGCGACATGGCACCTCTCGCACGCGGCATGCTGGCCGTCCCGGGGGTCCTCCGGACCCCTGGCGTCCCGATGCGCGTACCCCAGGGAGCACTGGGGGTGGGGTTTTTTCTTACTGTTGGCGCAAGACCAACAGTGCCCATACCCCTCCGAGACGGGAGGGGTACCCCGTGCTCTGACCTCCCGGACCAGTTCTGCCAGCCTCCCGGGATCCCCGATCGTTACGCCAGCCCCGGGAGTCGGGGCGGCCACGCTCGAGGGCCCGGGGACAGCCCCACTGGGAGGGGCCGTCGCGGTGCTGGCTTCTGGACCCGGGAGCCCGGGAGCCTGCTGCCCATCTTCCCGACACGGGGCCAAAGCCTGTGCCGGGGACTCGTCCACGCCCTGGACACCCGGGACCAAATCGGGGCCAGCTTCCCCGCGCGGGAGCACGGGGGACTCGTCCACATACAGGGAGACTACGTCTCCCTCTTGAGCCACATAGCGGCCCGACTCGTCCACACCCTCCGGGGCACTCACGCCCCGGGACTCGTCCACTACCTCCGGGGCACTCACGCCCCGGGACTCGTCCACGTCATTGTTGTTGCCGGGGGCGGGGGCAGAGCCTCCCGACACCCCAGCGCCGGAGCCACCTCGCCGGGTGGAAGATCTTGTTGCTGTTATGGTAAAAGGAAAAAAAGAGAACGTCAGCACATGATCATAACCCGTCTCCCGGGTCCCGGACGGTACTCACCAGGCATCTTGAAGGAAATAGTGTTCCGGGCGTTGAGGAACGAGGTTGTGGGGGAAGGGAAGGAACCAGGAACGGGAGCGAGGCGAGTCTTATATACAAAAGAGAAGTTAGCGCTCAGCCCGCTGCGCACGCTCCGCCGCGCACGCCCCGCCAGGCACACAAAGCGTCGTTCCTGGTCCCTTTGTTCTCAGCGCGGGCCACGCGTGGTGGGTCCGGGAGCCTCCCGGGTGGAACTTAAGGCCCGGGAGTAATAAGTAGGCCACGGGGACGTCGGCCTTCCCGGGGGGGGGGGTAATGTTATGATTGGGATATCGGGGGAGTTAGTGTTTGGTTTTAGTATTAACATGGGCGGGGGTAGTTCCCCCGATGAGGTCCCGGATCGGTGATCGGGGGAGACTGCGGCATCTCCCGGAGGGGGTATCCGGGAGGGCCACATAACCCCACACCCTGATCCCATCACACTCACGTTAGGACGTCGATTGTATTTTAGCTTACTCACTCTAGTAGGTGGAAATATCAGACCTTCTCCCGATCTCCCGCTCGCCCGCCCCGCTATCTTGGCAACGATCCCGGGAGCAACACCCGGTACCACGCCCCTGGCCTCGACACAGACGCACCGCCACGTTCCGAGGTTCTAAGACCCCAGGAGCATAACAATCATACAGGCCAAACATTCTCAGAACTCACAGGGATTGGCTCTCTTGGAGTCAACAGAGATGCAAACCATGTCCAAGTTGGACAACACAGACATTACGGCACTGCCACCTGCAGAAGATCCCTCTCAGATAGAGTCGGAATTGCCTCAGGCAGAACCACAAGAGCCTCAACGCAGTCAGCAACCGAGATGGCAACCTTGGACAGAGCCTGTCATCATCTCTGAAAGTTTGGCAGATGTTGGACACACACAGGATGAATGATATTACCTTTGGGTTCTTGTGGATTCCTTTGGCATAGTGAAGTGCAGACTAATTACAATTCAGGATACTTGGTCAGACCATAGAGGTTTTGCTGGTAGTTGTAGGCCAGTCGGGCTACTCGGAGCTCTTTGGCCATCTTTGGGATCTTTACCTTGTATTTGGCAAGTAGCTTTTCAGCTTTGGCTCAATTAGTGGGCATTTGGGGACCCTTTGGCTTGGGGTTCTTGACTTTGGTGCTAGGTGGATCCCATTTGGTGCATTTGGCAGGTTGTTCCAAATTTTCAGCCACCCAGTGGAAAGTTGGATTTTTCTTGAGAAGTTGCTCTAGGTAGATCTCCTTCAACTCTGGCTCTTGAAAGCCAGGCACTATGCCGTTGGCATTGCACCTAGAGTTGGCAGGCAGGCAGCCCTTGCACTTCTTGGAGCCATCAGCAAGTTCACAGGTGGCGTTTTTCTGCTTACAGCGATAACAGGGCAAAACAGCGGGCACAGTTGTGCTGGGGGCGTCTGTAGCTTTCAATTGAGTGGTCTTTAAGGCCATTTTTGACAAGTTTTGAGTGAGATGATGGAAGTTTCTTGCCAAACTTGCCAGAACACAAGTTGCCCGGAGCCAAATTTATTTAAAAAAAGCACTAAGTTCAATTTAGGGAAGGTGGAGTGTGGCTCTCGGCCCAGATAATTTCCTGTAATTAGATTTTCACTTGTTGCGTCTCACTTGGAATCCTACATCGATCATCCAGCCACAGCTGCAACGCTTGATGCACTCTGTCACCGGGCAAAGGAAGCCTGTAATTCAAACCCACTCCATTGTTGCCTTCTTTCTTTTTTTTTTTTTTTTTTTTGCGATTCTGTCACTTTTACACCCACCGTGCTGAGCCGAAAGGGTCATGCGGTGCGGATTGACTGAGCACAGTACAAAAGGAGATCAAAGGGGGAGCGCGTAAACCAAAGCTCACCGCCAATTCTGGCCTACAAGGCAAGCCTGGGAGCCGGGTGAGTGCAAGGCAGATTGGTCAAGCAACGGGTCGACATGGTGACAACTTGGTCTTGCCTGGCATGGTGTTGTTGACATTGGTTGTTGGTCGTTGGTTGTTTCAGCCTAGTTGGGTTAGGTTGCCTCGCTCAAACTTGCTCTGTTTGGACTGGGTGGTTTGCAAATCAATCGCTCCAATGAATCCCACCAGCTTGACCTTGCTTGAATCACAATCACTTGACAGTCTCGAATCAAGGCGTTGCCGCATCCCTTTCATTTGGCAAATCCTTGCGCCGCCTTTTCTGTCCTCACGCACTTGCACTTGCACATGCACTTGCACCCGCTTGATCTCTTCATTTCGGATGCCATGTCAAATGTTTTGCTACAGTAGCACAGCCCAATCAGCCTCGGCCTGCTATCAACGCCAATGCCAATGACGGTGATTGATTGAATTGAATTGATGGAGGCTCGAGCTTGCATAATCGGCAGTTGAACCGCCTAACCCTATCCGCTCGACCGATCATGGCATTGAAAGGAAAAACTCAGCGCCGCCGATACTGTACCAAGCTTAGGAGGAGGCTCCAGCAGCTCGGCTTAGCTAGATTGTGCTGCAGTAGCTCAAATTGGTTGTCAACGCCAGCAGGTGCAACTCTCTTTGCCGCGACTGGACCTCCTTGACTGGCCAAGACCGAGCGAGCTTGAGCTTAAGCACGAGCATCATGAATTGTTTAGTTGCTCACTACCATGGTGGGCTCAGTTGGTGATGGGGCCGGCCTACTACTGTATTCGCTCCCTTTGTATTCCGCCCACCTCATATCCCCTCCAAAGCTTGGTCCACTTTGCTGTGCCTCTTCTGCACTCAGACGTCGCTGTGTTTCAAATCAATCTGATCTTCCATCCAAATCGTAGCCTCGTATTGACCATCCAGCCACGTATAGCGATGGAGAAAGAAGTAGTGCAAGACAATCAAGGCGGCGGTCAAGCATTGGCTTCACCAGCAGTGTCGCTGCCATCCCCCTTGGCTTCGACCGTTTCTTCTGGTTTTATCTCCACCACGCCTGCTCAGCACCCGGAAACGCCTCTGAGCATCGTCTCGTCGCCTCCAGCGCGCGCAGGCCCGATCACCACCGTCTTGGATAGTGACAGCAATGTCGACCAAGTGGTTGAGAAGCTCAATCGCCTTGTGCTGCACAAAGTTTCATCTGCCTCGCCTTTCAGCAGCCGCGCCGAAACCAACGCTCTGCTCTTGCACCCACCACCCCAGCAACCATCGTCTTCTCCCACTCACAACAACACCGATCCGATCGCGCAATCCCTTGATCATGTCGCCGACGCTGACAACCAGTCCGAGCTGGACCAACTCCGTAGGCAGTTGGCAGAGCAGATGCGACTTCGACAAGAGGCCGAAATCAGAGCAGCTCAAGCCGAGATGAGAGCAGCCCAAGAGCGCAAAGAAAAGGAAGACGAGCGACGCCGTCGACTACAGGCCGAGCGCTGCGCAACGGTGCAAGAAGTGCGCCACTATCTTGACAAACTGCTTCTCGACGACATCATCGAGCCTCCCGATTTGCAACAGAGGCCGCTTAGCATGAGCAGCGATCGCAAGCCCCTAGCTAACCCTGATCAACGAGCCATCACCACACCGAACAAGAGCAAGTTGATCCCGCACCAGCTCATTTACGACGATCTCATGCTCGCCAATGTCGCCAAGCTCACCAAGATCCTCGATCATCCGCACATCCGAGATCGACCTACCGAACTTCTCATCACGTCCCTCAACGAAAAGTCCAAGCTTGCTCGCGAAGAACCACACAGGTACGAGTTCTCGTTCTCAATGAGCTGGATGTCTTTGGTTGTCCCCGTACTCAAAGCCATTCTCAATGTGCTGGACGCCATAGTTTCTGAGCATCGAGCTCCTCGAGCGTCCAAACCACAGCACAAGGACGGCGACACCGATACCAACACCGATCAACGAAATTACGCTGAGATGATCAATGAGCTCGTCGCTTTGTTCCCGTGCGTCCCTTGGGGTAAATTTGCCCATAAATCGCACTGGAATTCTGAGATGCCATCCCTATTGCTGGGCGCCAACCGTCTTCCAAGCGATATGGAAAAGCACGAGGTACACCACACCTCAACCGATCTCGCTCCCCTTTCTCGATCTCGAAGGAGCGAGCATTCAAGCAGCAGCAACAGCAAAAGCAAAAGCAGCAATAAACAACAGAGCAGCAGCACCAAGCGTGACGCCACAACTGGCAGCAGGTCCTCGGCCAAACCTTCGTCCCAATATGGCAAAATCCGCACCGACCATTTCACGACCTTCGAGGACCCATGCGGTGACAGACTGCTCTACATGATCGCCGAACTCAAAGCGTTTAGTGAGGAAAACTCGCGCAAGGCTCAAACTTTTTTCGGCGAGGCTGACGTCGACCTCATCGAGCTGCTCGAGAGGCAAGCAGATGCCGAGATGATCAACGTTACCCGAAAGTGCTTCACCTACATGAGTGCGCACGGTTGCGCCTATCTCCATCTCAACATCGGTCTCACCCACGTCTTTTTCCGCTTCGATCACTTGGCCCGCACCAAGAGCTTAGCTGAGCTTGCACCCAGCAGCACCCAGCTGCCTCGAATCCAGCTGCATTTCTACGTCGTTTCCATGCATCCTTTCCACCACCCGCTGCCGAACGAGGACGAAAATCAGAATGAGAATGAGAATGAGAATGAGGATGACAAGCAGCAGCAGCAGCAGCAGCAGCAACAACAACGCAACTACGCCAAAGGCTACTGGCACCAGAAGCATCCTCTTCTCGACGCTGTTCTCTGTTACCATCTCCACGGCCTCAACGACCTTTTTGCCACCACAGAAGAAGCGCGCTCCGCTTGGATGGCAGATCTCGACCTCAATGCGTATGTTTGTCGCGAAGCCCCAGCCAAGTCCAAGCCATCAACGTCAACACAGGTAGGCCAAACTTCTGCTTCCGCTGCTGCTGCTACTGGCGGAGGCAACACTCGCAAGCGAAGCGACGACAAGGGCGCAGGAGGTGGTGCTATTGGTGGTCGCGGCAGCCGTGCTGCTCGTAATGATCGACGAGGTGGTAGAGCACCTGCTGCTGCCAAGTCTCGCAGCCAAGGTCAGGGTCGCACAAGCAACAAAGAGAACAACAACAACAACAACAACAACAACTTGAGTCTGGGAGCAGTTGACGGATTTGGTGGAGCTGGTTCCACTCGCAGACCCCTTGGTAGGCTGGATACGAATGTGCCGCGCAGTAGAGTACCACCCGGAAAGCTCTTCAAGTCGACTACCAAGCCGGTGACGATGGTTTCCGAGCAGTTGCAGCAGCAGCAGCCGCCGACGAGCAACGTCAGGGGCGGGAAGTGCAAGACTCGAGCGTCTGGAAAGCGAATTCAGCGTGGTGCTGCTGCTGTAGCAGATGACGACGACGACGACGACTACGAGTGGGATGGTACTCGCAGATATGAGCTACGATGCCCAGAGCTTGTGACTCGACACTGGTGTACGCCCGCGTGCCTGGCCGGTCTCAAGTATGGTTTGGCTATGGACCCTGATTGCCCCAACGTATCGCTTCATTGCACCAACGTTGATTGTCGCGACCACGCGGCGCACCAGCATCCGTACAGCCTGGAACGCATTCGAGCCGACATGCAGGTCAAGACGGGTAAGGAGTGGATCTATCAGGTGATGGAACCCATGGTAGGATGCAACGGCGTCACGGCGCAGCTGTTCCGCTTCTGCCACGTCGAGTTGGGCTACGCGTTTGCTGCCAAGGGCATCCACGTGCAAGACGCCAACCTCCTTTATGCCGAGCACGCCAAGTACCAACACCTCGCCAACGCCACCACCAGTAGCACAGCCAGCTCCAGCTCCAGCACCAAGTCCAATTTGTTCCCGACCCTTGGCCGCTTCCAGCTCGACAACCACATCAACAAGCGAGGAGCATCGGTAACGGTGCACGTTGCCATGTCGTTCGGAGTCATTGAGCCAGACGAATGCATGTTTCCTTACCCACTCTGGCCGCTGAAAGGACAGTTTGGAGAGGATGAGAACGACGACCTTCCGGTGTACAACATGTGGCTGCTTCTGTCGTACCACTCGCTCAGCCTCGCTCGGCCCGAGTCGCGCCAAAAGCTCGAGCGCCAGCTGTGCATTCAGTCGAGCAGCAAGGGCAAGCGCAAGCGTAAGGGCGGAGCTACGATCGACACGGCGTTGAAGGAGCTGCAGCATTGGTGCGAGCAGCGCTTGCACGCGTTGGGCATCCAACACAACGATCTGCACCTCGGCAACATGCTCTGGTGCAACAAGCTCAACGCCGTCGTTCTGATCGACTTTGAACGTGCCTTTTGGGTGGAACGCAAACCCATCCAACAACACACCTTGGCTCGAATCGACCTAGCTTCGCGGCTAGCTGTTGCATAACTATGCCGGATTTGGAGCAGCCCTGTAGTCAACGTAGTTGGCAAGCAAGTAAGCAAAGCAAAGCAAAGCAAACATCGACCCGACCCTAGCAAGGATGTTAGATCTACACAGACCTCGTCGGTTCGTTGCATCGATGAGGCTCGAAGTGATCCACTCTATCATCGTCATTTCTTGGTTCAGTCGCGCACACACGTTGATGGTCGAGCAATTCTTGTTGTAGGAAAAGTGACTGTGGTTGGTGTGTGAGTATATATGTGCTCTACGCTATGCTTATGAATGCAAACGAGAACACACGCATGGCCTCAACATGAGTCTCTCTATGGGGGAAGAAGCCCCGACGTCAGTGAGGGTTGCATCTGTTTGTTGAGCCGTGCTTAAGTCGAAGATAAAGCAAACTGGTTCCGGGATTCCGATAAAGATGTTAAAAACAGTGTATCTGGTCACAGTCGCAAGACAAGAGTGTATGGTGTAAAAGCAAGGTGGCCTGTGGACATTGCATTGTCTCGGGAGCCGGAAGCTCAGCTTCACCGGCCGAGCTGACACGCTAGTCCTCCAGAAATCCTGCACTCCTCCATCGGCAAGGACCCGTCAATCCACAACCTCCTTCACTCCCAAGTCATCACGGGACTTGAAGCTTCCTCGAAGCTTCAACAGCTTTGTCAAACCATCAGCCACCTGGAATTTGCTTTCAATCCAATTGATGCTGACCGTACCTTCCTGAACAACGTCCTTGACGTATGCTGCGCGCAGTGTGAGAGCCTTGTTTTGTTGAGGACCGTCCGACATTGTAACCTTCTGAGCTGCTACATTGTCAGTATGAAGCACGATGCCTCCTTTGATGATACCCAAGCCTTAGAGCACATCGAGCAGCCAGTCAATCTTGTGAAAGGCATCACTGAGCGCGACGACGTTCAGCCGTTCGAATTGACTCGGCTCGGCTCGGCTCGGCTCGGCTCGGGTCTGTGACCCTCTGTCAGAGCGCCCGAACCCAAATATCTTGGGGGAGGAGGATCAGTGATTGCGCACTTGCTTCCAGGATGGCTGTCTGGCTGTCTGGCTGTCTGGCTGTCTGGCTGGCTTGCTGCCCGCTCTGTTGTCAAATCCTAATCGAGCGGATTGAACCGACAGTGTGATCAAAGCAAAAGTGTGGCGTTGTGACGCGTCGTATTTGCTCAGGCCCCTCTCTTATCGACAAAGCCGATGGGCGACGCCCAGCAGGCAGCTGTGTAAGATGTGGACCGCGCTAGGAACCATGACCAGAGCGCTGCTTGCCAAGCGGCAGCTGTTGAGGTTTCGGTGGGATATCGCACAACGTCGGGTAGAGCACTTAGTATTAGGGAGCCGGACTACGGACAGGAGATCAAGATGGGTTGTGGTAAGGACAGTGATGTAGCTAGCTAACTCTTGTGTTTTATTCGGTGTACTCTACCCAGGACGAGACAGACCAGAACATGTGTATGCAGGTCACGGGCCCCTACAAGGACTCCTATATCGGCGATGCCGATGTCGCCGATTCCCCCTCATCGCTTATCGGTCAGCGCGAGCCGATCAGGCGCTAGGATCGCCAACAGCAGCAACAACATCGATGTCGGATGGTGTCGAAGAGTTTGCTCTGCGAGGGGATCCGATGGAATAGCTTTTCGGAGCCTCTTCGTCTTCCCATCCCGATGCAGAGAACCATGGACTGATCCAACGCTGGCACAACGAGCGTGCCATCAACGCTCACCATGCTCTCCACCCACGAAAACGAGATTTTGCAAGCTTCGAAGGCCACGACCACCGTCTCGAACAGTGTCAGGTCGGGCAAGACATCGACTCCAACCGAAACTCGCAACCCAGCATCTCTGACGACATCTCCAGCATCAACGGCGAAGGGCACAAGTGCGATGAGCTGGACCCAGTATCAGCACGCTCGGCGGCAAGACCTTAAGATGGGCTTCGACAAGTTGCAAGAGATTACGGATTGCCTCAAGTCGTTATGCCAGGCGGACGCGAAGCGACACATGTACAGCTTCATCTCGCAACTCCTCTCGAAGCAGCAAGATGGCTTGTCATCGTCATCATCATAATCTAGCTGGACCTCTTCGTCAAGGAGGTCGATGGCCGATGAAGACGCAGTGGAGCGTTCGGAAGGGGGAGGAACAGGAGGCGAGAGAGGTTCTGGACCCTTGGCGCAGAGGTATCTAGCTCCGTTCCATCCAACAGCGTGCGTTGATTCAGTTGGGCTATTCTGCAGAAACTGTTCAGTACCGATTGAGTACTTTTTGCGTTCGCCAAGGAGTGAAGCCCGAAGATATTGGGGTCGTCGATGGTCAGGTGCTCTCGCGGGGCGAGCTTGGGCACAAGATTGAGAATGGAAGCCCTAGCCGGAGCCACAGCCGGAGCCATAGCTGGAGCTAAAAATGGAGCTGTTGGTGGTGGTAACGATGCTGCTGCGAGGGTGCCCAGGAGGAAGTTTGAGCCAATCGAGTGCCTTGCGATCCTACTTGCGTGTAAGAAACCTTTCGAGGGCAACAAATTAGAGTCAGACGGACACAGTGGCAGAGAGAGCCGCAGCAGCGCAGACTACCCGTCAGGGCATCGAGCCTCTTGCCTCGGCACAATCCGACAAAGGCTCTGCTCCTGCCCTTTGCCTCTCTCTGTGATTTTGCCTTTCCTGAAACCAACCGAGCCAATGATGAATGAAACAACGAGCGAACAAGCCTAGTCAAGCCAACAAGAGCGCTGGCTCACCGCAGCCAATAAGTGTGCGCGTGTGCGTGTGCGTGTGCGGATGTGCGCGTGCGTGGTCAATAGCGAGCCAGAAAGTGAGAGGCGCTTGAGCGGTGTGACTAGCAGCGGCGAACCTAATCGGCTGGACCCAGCTGTTTTGAGCTAGAACTTGAGCTTTTTCACTGTGATCACACTGTATCTATCGGCTGGTCGCCGTCTGCTTTATATGCTCTACGCCATCACATTCTTATTGTCCCGAGCCACATGACACTGTCAACCACCGCAAAGGCAATCGCTTTCGTCGGGATCCCCGATGGAGACGCGGAAGTCTTTGACCATATTTTCCTGCCACATTTCGGATGAGGCGATCGGCAGCAGCTTGCCACAGGCATTCGGGCACGCACTTGCGCACAAACCCTTTCCCACAATCACATTTTTTTTTTGTCGTCGGATGCAACTGTCCACTATCCCTGCGTCGGGAGCCAATGATGGTCACACCGAGAAAAAAAAGAAGGCCACCTGTACGTGTCAGTATAGCTTTGCCAGACGTTGGTGGGCTGAGCCGTGTCATTGGAAAGATGCTTGCCGCTACAGATGAGACTGCAGACTCGGATGCAGAATCTAGAATGGTCTGTAAAGCTAGGGTTAAACATAGTGCCGTTTCGCCAAGTATACTGACCGACGAGGCATCTTGTCATTGCACTCACGCGCGTCTAGAACAAGCATCCTCGGCAAGATCCGTCAACGAGGAGGAGGGCAAGTGATCAGGTTGGCTGGTACGTGTCTGCTAATTGATTGATGCAACTGTCATGACATCGAGTGGAGCGAGGGATTTCACAGGCCTCTATAATCTGCAGAGCCCGCCGCCATGATGCAGAAGCTGTCATCGCTCCGTCATTCGTTGAAGCTGAAATCACACAGACAGCGGAGGCACTGAAGCATCCACGCACCACAGAACTTGACTCGCCAAAGGCAACGTAGCGACTGTAGCTCCCGACGGCGGCAACTTTGCTACATGAAATCGGGATACAGCCTCTTGAAAGCCTGGTTGCTACGCAATCCGCTTACAACAGCGAGCGAGTGCAATGCGCTTTTACAGTCGAGAAACACCAAGCCAAGCAGAGACGGGTGCATAATCAACGTGTGAACTGTATGTCCCTCGCTGTTTTAGACGCTTGCCCAACACTGAGCCTCAACATAACTATATGTCGGTCCAGAGATACAATCTGTTCACCTCCGGACACAATAGATCAGCTCATCAGTAGTTTGTTCGGGCTGTCAAAGTGCTACATCAACGGTGTTAATGAAGACAATTTGCTGACTGAATTCACCATGTATGTCCCGTCCAGTGTCACGGCGAGGAACAATTTGGAGAGAAAAGATTCCCTTTTTTAGATGTTTGCGTGCACCTGAGCCCGATCGTCATAATGGATCTTCACACAAGCTTTTCCACATCGCGACGGGGAGCCGTCCGTTTGTGTGCAACAAGTTCATGTCATCGTTAACTGCAGACCATATCCTAATTCGTGCGGCCCGTGAGACTCATGGTATCTCTCGACGCGTTTCAGCCACCTGCAGCGGCCTGTAGAATTTTCAAACCTTTGCCTTTCTGACTTGGTCGCAGACCGTTGCATACTTGTTTATGCACCGTTCATGCTGATTTATGTTTGATTCTTTATATGATTTCGATCCAACACAAAGCATTGAAGGCCTCAGATATATCAAAAGCTAGACATTTAAAGAGTTACAGGCGAAAGTAGTGCACCCGAGAATCCTATTTTCGGAACAGGACGTTGCTTGCATTTTTAGGGTGCTTGTTTTTCCCGCTCCACACTGCGACGCGCGAGGCCGCCATTTAAAACCTTGACTGAGCGTTTTCTTCGTCATTTGACTTCATCATCATAACACCGTTGATGTTGCCCATTTGAACCTTGCATAGCAGATTTGGAAGTAGATCAAGCTCATGAGAGGCTTTTAGGGTCTGATCCTTGGACAAAAAGGGCTTTGCGGCAAACTCTATTTTTTCACTTTGGTCTTAACTGTCCCTTACCGCACTGTACTGTACTGTACTGTACTGTACACAAAGAATTCTGTGCGCTGACCGTACTGAGCCCGGTGGAGGCGCGCATTTTTTGGAAATCGCAATTTTCGACGCGACCAAGTCGGAAAAGGTCTCGCCGAGCATGGGTCCGCATCTCTCTCCCTATCCCTCCACAACAACACTGATACGAGGCCTATCTGTCACGCCTATGTGACGTCTCGCCCGAGAACTCTACCGCACGAGTGAGCTGCCATGCACGTGCCAGTCCGAGGCACCTTGCATTGCTCACGGTGGCGTGGTTGGAACGCAAGTGAGCTGGACAGGGTCACTGCACTGCATACCACGCAAGCGGCCTGTGTGCGGCAGGCAGGATCGGTGAAAAGTGTGGGCCGTCAATGCAAGCCAAACTGGTCTCACGTACTGCAGACTACCGTGCAAATTGTTCAACTCGATGAAACCCAAAAAATAAAAGAAAATAAAAAATAAATAAAAAAACCTGGCAAAAAAGCCCCGAAAAAACCCAACAAAAATAGGGTCAGATATCTAAATCGAAATTAATTCTGGCCAGGTGCGAGTCAGCCTAATTGAGATGTCACACTGAGCAGAACAATCAACAAATTGAACAAAACCCTCTCAACGCGAGAGAGATCACGAAAGAGCACGTGTCCTCCCGATCCACCGATTCGGTTCAGTCTGACTATCGATCGGAGATTTGATGCGACATTTTTGCTAAAAAGAGGAGAGAGAGAGAGAGAGAGAGAGAGAGAGAATCGGAGAGTTCCGACACACAAACAAAGTTGTCACCATCACCATCACCATCACCATCACCATCACCATCACCATCACCATCACCATCACCATCACAATCTTCGCTTCAGTGTCCGATGGCCGAGTCGATGGCTGAGTCGATGGTTCGCTGCGACTCGAACTCGACTTCTGCATTCAGACTCGTTCTCTGATTCCTCGTCGCCTATCGCCCCATCGCCCATCGCCCATCGCCCATCGCTCTGTTCGCTTCGCTCAACCATCGCTCCTCCATTAGCATCATGGTCAATCCGATGGATCGCACGCATCGACTAGAGCGCGGTGCCAATGGCGCGTCTCGTTCTCGTTCTTCCGCTCGTGTTTCGACTTTCGATGGTACTGGCGAAGGTTGGCCGTGGTGGGCAAGCTTCGTCAAGCAACAGATCAAAGATGGATGGCCTTCGAATGAGGCTGTGGTGCTGCTGCTCGAAACTTGTCTTAAGGATGCAGCCCTATCTTGGTTTCGCACTCTGATCACAAATCGGCCCGATGGCCTCTCGATCCTCGAGATCCGAAACGAGTTTCTCGCAAGATTTTCGAGACCAATTCCTCCTCAACACCTCTCTCCGATTGATACGCTCGTATCGTCACCGCCACCCAGTGGGCATGCCGCCTCCTCGCACGCGTCCGAACCGCTCTTCGCATTCCACACTCGTCTGCACCTGCTTGACCGTTGTCGCACTCCGTTTCAGCTCCACGACGAGCTCAACATGGTAAGCATGGCTCGCACTCCTTTCCACGTGCTTGCTGCCAAGCTGGCTCGCTTCTCCTTTCACATATCCGCCCACCCGAACCCGTGCCTTACCTGAATCGATTGCTTGCTTTGCTTTGCATTGCGCCTGGCTTGGCTCCACTTCCGATCCACAGCTCTACGATGTCAGCCAAGCGATCGACAAAGCCCACCTCTCTGCTCGTGGTCAGACGGAGCTCTTGCGAATCAAGCTCGCTCAGCTTGGCAGTCGCAACACTCTCGCCAAATGCGCCAGCCAGGCCATCTCGGCGCTCAACGATGCCGACAAGAACGATTTCAAAAAGGTGTGCGATGCCACCGTCCGTGCTTGGGCCGCAGCCTGCCGGCCCATGCCCCGAGTGGCTCGCTCCGAATCATCTCGACCTATCTCTCCTCTCCCCTCGCCTGGCTTGGCTCGACGCCATGCTCCCGCTCCCATCGTCAATCACCATACGCTGAGCCGCCACCCGTTTCGTCAGGCATCTGCAGATGACGATGCCCTCTGCGATATGCACAACGGTGACGCCCACCAGTACGACGCTATCGCTTTTGCTGATGATGCGCCCTCCGACATGATGCACGACGATCGAGACAACGAACTCGATCGTCATTCGCCCAGACATCGTCTCGATAGACGCCATGCAGGTCGAGGTCTGGTCGTTAGCGACTCTGGGGAGTCCGGCAATGAGCAGGACGACACCGACCTTGATCTCGCTCAGGATCCACAACGCCGCCGACCACATCAGCATGGTGAGGACGAGCAAGACCTGGTCGGCTTCGATCTCAACGATGATCAACCGCCCCATTCAGCATCGACACGGTCAACTTCTCTTGCACCCATTCCGTCTACCAACGGCGCCGACGGTGTCCAGCAGCCATCTCCCTCGACGAACAAGAAGCGAAGAGGCTCTTCAACTTACTATCGCCAAGATCGTCTTCATCGCAACAGGAATCGACAGAAGCAGCTGGCTGATCAATCTCCTCGAAACGCACGCGGCATGTTTGTCTCCAGAAACACCAACGCGCAGAACAGTTCCGGAGAACACCAGAACGATCGCGATGCCAGGCTCTCCCGTGTCGTTGGAGCTCTTGACATGGTCAGCAATGAAGTGAACCGTATTCTCGCTGAGTCCGAATCTTGATCGCAGTCCCAGTCGCAGTTCCAGTCGCAGTCCCACTCGCAACCGCATTCGCAGCCTTGCTTCTTTTGTACTCGTGTATTCATTGTCACCTCGTTTCTGTTCCTCTGCTCTGTACTGTCAGTGTATCCAATGTCGTCGTGATTCGACGTCCTTTCCTTCTATTCCGCATGTGTCTGACTTGCTGGCACCTCTGCTCGTTGTGCGCTACCCGTCGCCACCCAAAGTGTGACCTCTAATCTCGATTGTATCCTCCTTCGTTGCGACAACTGGGCTCTTTGTCAGCGCGTCCCATGCGTGTCCCGAATCTTGGCCACCGCGATGCAAAGGTTGCCAACCCATCTTGCCACTGCCCAGCCTACATCCAATCCAGTCTAACCGAGCTCAGCCCAACACAACGCAACAAACACAACACAGTACGGTACAGCACGGTACAAGAAGCATGGAAAGCATGACGTTGCCATTCATGGTGTTAGGGGTATCATTCCAAGATGGTTTGGGTGAGTTTGCGGTCCCAAATGTCGAGTCGATATCTTAGCAAGTCGAGCCATTGTTGCATACTAAGCTCGAGCTTTGTTGCGCCTCGTGGAGCAAGACGATGAGATGCGGAGGGGGATGCAGAGGCGGAGGCGGATGCGGAGGCGGCAGTTGTGGTCGTGTCGTCCGAACAGCTGGTATCAGCAGCCAAAGCACCGACACAGCTCCCAAGGGCGTCCTCATTCAAATACCAGACAAGGCTCCATGCTTCGATCATCCGATTCACCAATCCCAGCGGATCAGCACTCGATGCTCGATTCGAACGCAGTTTGGCGCGTGCCAAGGCGACATCCTCTTCTCCATTTGGGTGTGCATCGGGCACGGTCCGCTTGGCCGTCTCGCGGAGTTGATGCGGCACTTGAGTCGATTGGTTGGATATAGCCGCCGAGCAAGAGCCGCCAAGATCAACGACGCAAGAACTCGATCGCATCGCACGCGTTACCGAAGCACCCATCGCATCTACACAACCATCGCCACGCTTGGTACGTTTGCGCTTCAGGTCTAGCTTGCGCACACAAGGAGATTCGTGGTTGTCGTCGTGGTTGTCGTCGTGCTCTTTTGGCACATGTCGATGACGGTGTGGGGAGGTGTCATGGCGCGGTTGCATTGCGGTTGTCGTCGGCAGGTTCGAGCATGGTGGGCGTGCCTGGCAATGAGATCCAGGAGTATGTGGTGGATGCGCATGATTTGTGGATGCGTTGACTACGCGGCATTGCCATAGGAACCTCTTGACCGAACTGTCCCAATATGCAAAGAGCAGCATTTGGAAAGGACAAGTCGTCGTCTTGGACTTGCATGTCGACGAGGATGGCGATGGCGATGGCGATGGCGATGGCGAGACGGTGCTCGGTGCCGAGTCGGATGCTCGAGCTTTGCACACCAGAGCGATGGTAGGTCCTCGTTGAAGCCGTGGTGACTCGAGCACCGACGACGACGAACCAGCGAGTGATGTCTTGACCAGATCAAAGGCGCATAGCCGATGTGCGGCCGACTCTTGTTGCAGAAACGCTACCAACTCGTCAAAGTGATTGAATCGAAGGTCTTGTAGTCGAGAATGATAGTTTGGCTGCTCGGACTGACAGTGTTTCGAGGGTGAGGATGAGCCGCAAGTCGACATGGTTCATTGTCGATCCGTGTTGCAAGCGCAATCGAGGTGGTCATGGTGGCTGGGAATGAGGTGCAACGGCTAAGTCGAGCTCAAGCCACGTTGCCACCATCGATTTCAACGCCGCCGATTTCCGATACCCGTAACCCGATCACCGATCGCCTTCCCAATCACGCTGAACAGCACCCGCGATGCCACCCGTCGCAACGACTGACACTACTACACTGTGATACTGTGATACACACAATGTCACATGCTCAGCCTTGGTGCTGATGTAACGGTGAGAACTTCATTGATTGCAATGACGGAAGAGCCGAAACAAGCGAGTTTAAGTACCTAAGGAAGGTGTAAGACTGAATACAGTTGCTTAAGGCAAGCATTCTTGGCACGCCGCAGCCAATGCAAGGAGCCTAGACCGGCTCGCGCGAGAGGTCACGGAGGCGTGACACACAATCTGTCTTCATCTTGGGTCTCGTTTTTACCAATTTTGCCAGCTTTGCTTCAGCAGACGTCGACCTCAGCCGCACAATCGCTGCTCTCACTTGTGCTCGGACATGCAGAGACCAGGTACGTAACCGCTCTTTAACCGCTCTTTAACCGCTCTTTAACCGCTCTTTAACCGCTCGAACCAAGGTTTCTCAATCCTCCTCCCACCACAGCTAGTCGCTGATCTCATCCGTTGCGTTTCGCCTCATTGCATGCATACCTCTCTATCCGCACACTCTCTGGGCTCTACAACAGGTTCTGCAAATCAACGGCCGAATCAACAGCTTGCAGCATTCGCAAACAGGCTTCCGCATATTAGCAATTTTTCCGGGCGTTAGGCGGTGGTCAGCAGGGTATGCAGGGACAGCAAGGCGGCGCACCCGGTCTTGGTGGTCCCAACAGCCCATTGTCGAGCTATGCAACGCAAGCGGATACCGCAGGTGTCTCCGCTGCACTTGGGGGCGGGGCACCATTGCGCATCTTGTATCGGGACGACTTTCCAGCGTTGAACCAGACAGAATCTGCAGATGGCCGCACTGGAGAAGATGGGGTTTGCACACGCAGTCGCAGAGCAAGTTTCGGCAGCAGCAGCACTTGAGCACCAGCAGCAACAGCGCGAGCAACATCGTCAGAGTTTGCTGGGTACTGGGTACTGTAGTGGGTGGTACGCGATCCGATGCAGCTTTGTCAGCAGCGAGAGGAGGATTCGGAGAACCCGACCGCAGCTACGCGACCAAACTCGGAGCAGCGCCAACAGGACCACGGTTGGCATTTCGGTGTTCAGCAGCAGACATGGGCGCCTCCAGGATCGATTATCGGCAATGCCGCAGGCGCAGGACCGAACCAGCTCAACGCACTTGAACGCTCATCCTCACCATTTTCGGCACGGTCTTCGCTCTCTAGTGTTTGTGACACCGCAGCCAACCTCGGCGCAGCATCTTGACCATTGACGGAGAACGCTTCGATTCGTGGCAACTGTGATCTCCACTGTGATCTCCACTGTGATACACATACACAGCCACAGCCACAGCCACAACCGCAGTGGTCCATACACGCACACACATACACTGTTACATACTTCTGCTCAGCACCATGACCTTGAACGGAACGGCTTGACATTCGAATTTGAAACAACCAACCCTCATCTCGATGGTGAGCTCGCCGAATCTTGGGCGCGGGTGCGCGTCGCCGCATCACCACTGCTGCTACCGTTGGCTCATCGACCCGCGATCGGTTGGGCTGCGACGCTCAAGCCGCGATACTATCGACTGCAGCTGCTTGATCTTGTGGTGCGTCAATTCGGCCAGCCTTTCATCTTGCTGTACGATTCGGTCCAGTGCCTCGAGCGTTGAATGCAGAGGTGCATCCAGAAGTAGCGCAACAGGATTTGGTTTGGATTCTCGAATCGTGTTGCTGCTGCTGCTGCTGTTTCCATCTACAGCAAGCGAAAAGTTGGTGGCAAGTTGATCGGTACTGGCATCGCCATCGCTTCTTGCTTGGTTGGCTCGGATGCGTGCATCAGGTGCATTGTCGTCGTCTTGGTCTTGATCCTCATCGCTGCTACTGCTGCTACTTAGGCGCCAAACACGCGGATCCGTTACTCCACTGTTGCCGTCATTCTCGATCTCACGTTCGGTGCGTCTCGCTTGGAACCATGCCGCACTGCCAAGATTCGCTTGGTTGGCCTTGTCGCCGGTGGTAATGCACATGGCTGGCTGCTCCACCGCAACCACGCCATCGACTGTCTTGATAGGACATTCCGTCTTGACGATATGGTTGTGTCGAGGCTCGAGTACGCGCATTGCCCACGCCTCCATGACGCTTCGAGATGTATTATAAACCTTTGCTTGAAATTGACACTTGTCACCGTTCGTCTGCGTCTGCGTCTGCGTCTGCGTCTGCGTCTGCGTCTGCGTCTGCGTCTGCGTCTGCGTCTGCGTCTGCGTCTGCGTCTGCGTCTCTACCTCGCTGTTGCCTGCCTTGTTCTTGCGCTTCGACGTTGGACCGCCACCCAGGCCACATTCCAGATAGGCGTACTTTTCGGTTGAAGTGCGCACGTTGAGGACAAAACCATGCTGTGCAGCTAGCTTCTTGAGCTCGTCCACTGCCTCTTGCCGAGATGCGAAGCGTAAGCTGCGACTGGTGCCATCGAGTTGGCACACGCTGCCTCCTGCATCGTTGAGCTTGACTTCCATCCTTATCGCGTCGTCTTTCAAACCTAGATAGCCTTCAACAAGCACGCGTTGTTGGTGCCAGCCGCAAAGACGAGCCAATGATAGTGTCGAAATGAGGTGATTGAAACAAGGTGATGGCATTGTTGCAAGCATGCATGCATGCAAATGAATCGCACAAATCGAGCAAACCACAGATCAGCAGAGCAGATCCACAGCAAGCTCGAGCTGCATCTCACCTGCGCAGCCGTCGCATGAGATGAGATCCCATCAAGTCGAACGCTTCAGTCCCTCGACAGGTGGGTTTAGCCTCGTCTGTCTTTGTCTAAGAACAAGACAAACTTAACCTCGTCGGTGCATTTCCTCGCCTCAACCCTCGTCATTGGTTCTCCTTACACGTTCCAGCACCTCTCGACCACGAAAGCATGTCTGTACACTTGTGGACGATTGCCGCCCCCGCTCTCTCTCTCTCTCTCTTTCCTCTCTCTCACGTCCTCACTTCATCTCCCTGTTTCCATCACCACCTCCGACCATCCAAGTTTCATCCCAAGCAAAGACGGTCGGTCGTGGGTTTCTCTACTGTATAGTATTGTCCCACCATTCAATCTCACGCCTTTCATTCACTCGGAACAAACGTCATCAACTGTGGGCGTTGATTTGGCGGCTGTTGATCGCCTCGCAACGTACTGTACCTAGGGCTGCTGGCCCTGCGCCAAGTCAGCAAGCCCAGCATGGTAGCACGTGATGCCTCATCGTCATCCCGATCACTGGCATCATCGTCATCGTCATCGTTGTCGTCGTGCAGGCCATCATTCAATCTAAAAAAGTGGCAGGAAAGCGTCAAGTCGATCAACATCTACGCTGCCGCTGCCCTTGAGGAGGAAAAGCAGCCGTCACTGGCTGATCACACACCATGGAAGGAGATGCTGGATAAACGTGGACGCTATCGACTTGGACAGACCTGGCCATGCGCTGCTCCAGGCCAGGAGGACGCTGCTCAACAAGAGCGGCCGTGTAGCTCATGCGAGCCAGGGACATGCTTCTACTCTCCTTCTCCAGACGTAGTCAAGCAGCTCGAATTCTGTAGCAAAGCAAGTACCCGCCCTACAAGCAATCCAAGATGCATTCCGTGCCAAGCCTCGAACCGACCATGTAGCGTTGAGCCAGGGACTTGTGGTGGCTTGCCAGCTGTGCGCAAACCATCCAAGGATATCTACATTGATCGTCTCAAGGAGCTGAACGTGCTGCCTAACCGCTGCACCACGCGTGACACTCAAGCAGCGGCAGCAGCAGCTGCTGCTGCTGCCAATTCAAAGGGTCGACCTATCAAGCGATACTTTGAGGCCGAGACGCGATTTGCTGACAACCGTGCCTTGCAGCGACTTCATCGAATCAACGACATGGCCGACGCTCTGATTCGCATCGATACAGTGCCTCAAGACCAGATCAGAATCCAAGCCGAGCAAGACCTTGAGCTGTTCCTACAACAGGCTCACTTCCGTCTCCTCCCCCTCCCCAGCCAGTCCAATCAACTCGGTCTACCACTACTTTGCCATCCGAAATTGCAAAGTCTGGTGTACACGATGATGTCAAGCCCAGCAGCACCGCTTGCAATCCAACGCACACTTACTTTGTGGTCGTTCTACCTCGAGAACGAGGTTGTGCAAGCGCTCAATGTGCCCTCGCAGGTCAAGCACAATCTCGTCGACCAGCTCACTTTGGTTCACACTCAGCTCTCGAACTCATATGTGCTCGTTGATGGTGGTACTCGTGTCGACTTTGATTGCGGCCAAGCAGAACCCCTGCTTGACCAGGACGACGACGACGACGACGACGACGATGACGAAGACAATGAAGACGACAACAACGATGGCTACGAGTCAGGCAACCAGTCGTCGCTTGCGAATGGACCGGATCTACCAGGAGAACCAGAGGCACCTCCTCCAAGGCAGTCGGAATCGATCATGAACGACTTGGGAGCATGGACTTGCGACCCACAGTACTCTTCGCTGTTTAGCGATGTGATGCCGCCGGCACAGTGGGCTCCATCGGAGCAGACTCTCTCCATGGTTTCAGCCATGTTGGAGGCCGAGGTCGAGGCTGGCCAAGACCTGTATGAGACTGCAACACGACCTCACGAGACTGCAACACGACCTCTGCGACACTTGACAACGCAAGACTTTGATGCGCTGAGTCCTGTGTCGAAGAAACGTGCGATCGAGACGTTCAGGACGCCACCGTCGCATCGTCCGCGCCCGCGTACCATGCAGACGGCTTCATCCAGCTTGCCCAGCTCAACGCTCTCCTCGGCTTTCGTCTACGCACAACCTGATGAACAGTTAGCAACCCGCTGTTGAAATCTCTCAAATCTGTTTCACACACAATCATTGGTAGGAGTACGGCACTTGAGCGTTGATTAAACAGATAGCCTGGATGTTCTGCCAGTCGAGCCATTCCAATCGTTGCTGCTGGCGGACTCGATAGCTAACAAAATCTATGCGGCACAAAGTCTGGTGGATCTCGGAAGCCTTGCTTGCCATCCACCACTCGGGGTTTGTATCTGCCAACAATCTTGATGGTCTCGACCCAAATGCTGCTGAAAGCGTCTTGATGGATTTGAATGGCGGCCTTCAGTGGCTCGTCGTCTTTGGTGTTGGTGAGAATGTAAATGCGCAGCTGCTCAAGCTTATCCTGAAATAAGTCGTGCGCAAGCGCAAGCATGGGGAACCACCTTGTACTGGAACCACTGTTCCAGAGTGAGGTTGGAATTCACCGAGCTGGGCTTGTAGCGCAGCCGAAGCGAGATGAGATTGAGTCGGACCAGCTTGGGATGATGATGGGTGGGCCAGATGGAGCATGGCATGCAAGAACGACGTGTTGATCAAACCGTGCCACAGAACAAACGTGAGCGACGAGAGCGATGGACAGGCTGTCACGCCGCTAGCGCACTCGTCGTGGGGTCACGCATTGCACGCGGTTGGATCTCGATCGGCGTGGATAGCGGCGACCGGCGCACTACAGAGGGGAGGTGAGGCGGAATCAGAAAGAGGTTGGCATAGTGGTCGATCGAGATGCCGCGATTGCCATCCATGAGGAGAAAGACGTGCTTGAGCTTTGCAAAGCCTTTGCCTGGTTGCCCACCTGCCTCGGATTTGGCTTTGGGCTCGGATTGGGCGGACGGCTTGACAATGTGGTACCACTGAGCCAAAAAGGCGTTGGAGGGCGTCGGGACGCCAAGGCGACAACGACGGGTCTGATTGATCTCGGCCAGAATGCAAAGATGCAAAGATGGCGGGCAGAGCTTGGAGCAGATATGAGGCGGTGAGGTCGAATCGCAATGGAGGCGCTTGGTCAAAGAGTCGAAAGCCGAGACACCATAGCTGAGACAGTTGGTGTGCGGCATTCAGGACCAAATCGTCGAACTCGAGCGTCTCAAGCTCAACGGCCGAGAGGCAGATCAGGTCGATGTGAGCAAGATACCGATTGGCATTGCTACGATACTGATCCAAGCTGTCGAAATCGATGCGAACGTGTGGCGTGTGGGTCAAGATGGATGCAAAAGACGGACACAACATGTAGGCGATGCATGCTGACAAGTCTTGGCCGTAAGGTGTTGGCAACGAGATGCACGGCTGACGAGACAAAGCGAGTAGATGAAAGAATGAGCGGATACACCAAAGGCAAGCTAAACCTGAACCAGCTCCTTTGGCGGGACTGTTTGTAGTTGCGACAGTGGCAGGTGTAGGAGTCATGCATGGCGCAGTATTCCATCGGGCTCGCGAAAATGTCAAAATAGACCTTGGGCAATGGTGATGGACAGAAGCTCGTTGGCAAGGTCCAGCAGCGTTTCAGGTGTTGCAGGCGTTGCAGGCGTCGTAGCGGCTTGTTGCTTGGGTTCGGGCATCGTGGCTCTGTGTTTTTTGATGGTCTGTCGCTCTGAAGCTGCTTTGCTTTTCTTGGAATCCGCCATTGACGGGATCAAGGGTGGTGGTGGTGGTGGTAGTATTGTTGGTTGAAACGGTTTGGTTGAAATGGGATGATGCCGACTCAGCCCCAAATTCGACTTAACAGCTGCAAAACTCAAAAATGAATCGAATCGAATCGAATCAAATCAAATCAATTCAATTCAAGTTGCTCGAAAGATGGATCAGATCGAAATGATGCGTTCACGTTGGGGTGTGTGGCTAAATGGAAGCCACCAAATCACACGCATAGAATTTTTCAATCACGTTTGACCGGATCCAACAGCCAACGAAACGCTCTCCAACAAGAGGCAACAAGGTTGGCTCGGTTTCCGCTCGGCGCTACCCGATGGTGATTCATGCAATAGGCTTTGGTCACGAGCCGTTTTCGGACAAATGTGTTTCTGGGACCGCCTCTGCTGTCACGCTGTGTAACAAAGCTACAGTACAGTATTACGCCGCTCCCTCACACTGTCCGCTTGCCTATCGCCATACGTGACGCTTGACTTTAACTCGAATTTGAATTCACTGGACTGTAGGCATTTTTTTTTTTTTTTGGCCTCGGAACAGCACAATGTTGTCGCGAAAATGAACTGCCCTGTTGCAACCTTGTGATCTCACAAAGTTCCAACGTTTTGACATTTCACAGCGACAACTTGTTGCCCTTCAACTGTCAAAACTTTGGGAAAACCCACAACAGAGAGATAACTGTTAGATTGCGGGTCAGTGAGCTAGCTCGCTGGCTCAAAGGCTCCCAGCGCGCCGTAAGGTGGCCGGTTGAGCGCAGAGAAGAGCAGCGGTACATACAGGCGGAGCTTAAGGGAGGGATCGGAAGGGTCAAAATTAAAGATACGGCGAGTGCGTGCTATCCACAACGCAGCGTCGTGCCAATACAAGATGATGGTGCAACGTCAAGGCTAAAAGGCAGTGAGCGTGATTCGTCGCAATGCCCTCCCCCCCCCGTTGAGCGGCCTCAGAGACAGCTGGTACGCCCATGGCTCGTAGATGATCGACAAGGTGGACCGCGTGTACAGACGAGAGAGCCTCGGCTGGGTGCCTTTAACGCTGAAAAAGGCGCGCGGTGATTGCAAGATGTCCCTTGAAGGCGAGACCCGCGGCTCGTCTAGTATAAGCACTTTGCGGTCTCTGAGTGTCGAGGGCATATAAAGCCTCCGTTGCACTCATACCATACCCAATTGCTGCTTAAGGACAAGAACCCACATCCGGTTGGGATGCTGCGGACACCAACGCGGTCGTCTTTCCGCGCAGGTTGGCGTACCAATGTGAATCGGCACCACGCAGGCATAAGGAAAGAACATCGCGGACAAGTCCGGCACCTTTGGTGTTAGTCATGTCCAAGATGCGACGACAGAAGACCTCGATGTCGTCGTCCTTCTTGTAGATTGAATTGGTCAGTGTCTTCGGGCTTGAGAGTGCGAGGCCTGCCACGACTTACCCTCCTCTCTCTCTCTTTTCGACATGTTCTACCGGTTGGTGCAGCTTGATGATGCTATGAAATGTATGCTTAATATAGATGCTACCCAATAAAGTTATCAAATGATAGAAAAGTTGGTCTATTGGTGTCATAGGTTGACACCCAACGGTACACAAGGTATCAGTCGTTTTGTTTTGTCTATAATTTCTGACACAAGTAACCGGTTTATGTAATGCAGTGTTGCTAAAAATAGTGACGTCGGTAGTAGCACTACACATTGTTGTCGTATGTCAGTCGTGAAATTGGACAATTGCCGTGCTATAGAAGCTTAGAGTCACGGCGCCTTCTTGTTGGGCGACAAGTTGTGGACAGTGACGCGCCATTGCCACTTGTGATTTTTTTTTTTCGCTGGTAATGACTCGGACCTAAATCTCAACAAAGACGACCGTTGATGTTGCTTGATTTAAACTGTATCGGCTAAAAATGTATCGTGTGCTATCAATAAGCCCTTGCGTTAGTCCGAAACTTGGACGAAACTTGGACAAATATGGTATCGCGAAAGGTCAAGGTCACCTCGACGCCGAGGCGAGCCAAACTGGTGCACTGACGAGTCTTTGGACATGCACGGATCAGCGACTGTGACCGAGATGCCTGTTATTACTCGAGATTGCGCTGATGCAAATACATGCCAACTTTCACGAGTTTGCCCGTGGCAATCTGGTATGGTCAAGAAAATGGACACGAATGAAAACGTGTTTAACGCGCAGGCACCTGGCGAGGTTATACAAGTGCGGGCGCGCATTTGTGCCACAAATGGCTGCACAAGTCCCCACTACTATTATTATTACTGTATTTGTATACCGTACAGTACTCTAGTACTCTAACCCGCGTCTGATCTTTTCCTCGTCTGACATACTCTATTTGGCTCAGCCTCGCAGCGAGCCGGGGTTGGATAGAGGCGGATCGGATGGATTAGCCTAACCTCTTGTTTGAGACGACCATCTTTTCGCCTCTGCCATTGCCGGTGACAATGATTGAGCCTCACGACCATTATATTAATATGACCGTCGGCTTTCAAGCTGGCTTTTTTTTGTATCGTCTGCATTCTGTCATTCTGTAGCTCCGCGTACGCAGCGGCGCACTCGGCCATGAGTTAGGGCGGCCTACAGACGCATATAAAGCAGTCGCAGCAGCCTAAAAAAGGCCTAGCCACATTTACAAGGGTTACTCGTGCAATTTCTCTCTCTCTCTCTCTCTCTCAAAATGTCACGGTGAGTACTTTACAGTCATTTATTAAATTATTTGCACACTGTGGTGCAATTGTACTGTACCCACAGATCGGATCGCATTTATTTCATTTCTTTTCCATTTCCTTTTTGTTTTTTGTTTTTTTTTTTTTTCTTTGGGGGACAGCTTGCCTCGGTATCAATCTCGTCCGCGCCAACAGCGGCTTGAGGTTCAACCGAAACAGCAACAAGTGCTGGTTGAATCGGTGCCCATCAACGTGCAGCCTCGACGATCGCGCATCTTCAACCCCACGTTTCTGGTCCGGCCTCCTGTGCCTGCTTGTCACGACGACTCCACCTCGGCGCTCGAAAGCAGCAGTGCAAGCCAGGGCGATAGCGAGATCGATTTGGAGGATGTGTCAATGACTAGTACAACGCCTCACGATGGCGTCCCAGCCGCTCCTTACAACGTCGTCGAGCTGCATGCGAGCACGTCTCCCACCACCACCACGGATTGCCCCAACACTGACGTCACCATGAACGACGACGACGCGATGCTTGACCGCACGCATGCCTATGACACTAGCTCTACAAGCACTGTCGCCTATAAAGATCCAACAACCACCACCACCACCACAACCACCACAACCACTCGAACCATCACCACCACCACCACCACCACAACAACAACAGAATCAACAACAACAAAGACAAGCGTGTCGACCGTTGCGAACAAAAGTCCACATTGACGTGGAAGAAAAAAAAGGAAAAAAAAACGTAATCGGGCTTCTGCACGGCCCTGGGATGCGCTAACCTGGACGAGTGAGATTGGATCTCTAGCTTGGGCTCCTCTGCACCGCACCGCTCTGCACACTGTACTGTATTCCACCGCACTGTAATTGTACTGCAATGTACTGTACTGTACTGTACTGCACAATCGATTGCAATTTTGCTGCGCTCAACAATCCGAAAAGGGCCTCTTTAAGATCCACACCACCAAGCGAGCTGTTGAAACGTACCGAGATGATCAGGTTGTATCATCGAGTAACTGGTTCTGGCATTCCGATCAAAGTAAAGACAGTGTACGATGTAGTCACAAGACAACAGTGTACGGTGTCAAACTAAGCTAGCTGGCCTATGCTCGTTCCATTGTCTCGCGAGCCGGTAACTCAGCTTTACCAGCCGCGAGTCGATGCGCTAGTCGTCCTAGACCTTCAACAAAAAGAAACTACTCGAACTTTTAATATTTTTAACTTTTGATTTTTTTTTTTTTTTTTTGGTTGATTTTTCTTTCGTTTGCCAGCTTCGTTCGAGCCGCCGCGGGTCACGTTGCACCTGAAACATGAAGTACTGTACAAGGCATTTTTAGGATGGCAAAAAAAGACGTTTTTCCTCCTTTTTTAATTTTTTTTTTCCCCCTCAAGGTCCGTCTTCGTGACAGGTAGCTAGTACAGTACAGCACAGTTTAGTAGTATGCTTCGATGGTGTCCAGCATGGCATTATCCAAACGCAAACGCCGCAGCTTTTCTTAGCCGACCTCAGGGCAAACACAAGACCCAGGGGCAATCCTGCCTACCCTGTCACATTGCATTGATCCGGGCTGACGTGACGCACTGATTGAGCGGTTCAAAGTCGTTGATTACAAAATGCAGAGGCAGCAGCAGCAGAAGCAGCGAGGGAGGGAATGAATCAATGAATCAATGAAAAGATGCTTGCGGGTTGTGTGCCCGATCAGCAGCGCGCTTGCGGATGCGGACCGAAAGAGAGTTTGGTATAGGCTTGATGGGTATCCACGCGCAGTTTCATGTCGATCGCTTTGCGTTTGAGCGATGCTAGCAGCTGATCTGGACGTCCTCCACCCCCAACACCGATGACGAGCACAGCAAGGACAACAACAACAATAACAACAGTAAATCAAAAAAAACAGAGTCAAAGGTGAGCTGGGTGGTCTCAAACGACGCTCTCTATGCCATCGATCGACGTTGCCAAAACCTACCTTTGAGCGTTAGAGGGGGATCGGTTGGCGTGTGCAGCGGTTGCAAGCGAGTCAAACCTTTGCGCGTCGGGGTTCGGTTGGCATCGGAAGCGTTTCTCGTCCTCGTCTTGACCTGTGGCACCGGCGGTGGCGGCGGCGGCGGCACCGACGCCACCGGTGACGGCGATGATGATGGAGAGGGTCGAGGTGGCACGGCGGTTGCAGCCAAGCACATGTGCATGTGCTGATCCAATCGCATAGCCACCAGCTTCAGAGCCTGGCTCTGCTGATTGGCCGAGCGCGCAATGGTGTCCAACACGTCGTTTTGTCGTTCCAGCGCGGTGCACATGTTGGCCAGCACCGTCAACTGCTGACTGCGCGCCTCGAGGATCAATTCAAAGTGTTGCTGTTGCTGATCGAGCTGTCTTTGTCGATCCAACCGTTGGTGTTTTTCAGATGACTCGAAGAACGCATCTCGAGCCACAGTCGTTGATGCTGCCGTCACCATCCTGCGCTTTCTGTGTGGCTGAGGGTCGGTCATCGCCGAGCGCTTGAGCCGCTGCGTTGATTTCGTGTGTTATATATACCATACATAGTAGCTTAACGCAGCACAGCCACCGGAGAGCGCGCGCTCGCGCAAGCGGGCCTCCAGAGCCTATGCGCTTTTGCCAAGTCAGAGTCGCCGAGCTCGTCAGTGCAACCGAGACAGATGCGATGCGAACAAATGCCGCACAGTCAAGCTCTTACACTCGGAAAGATAGGGTTAGGGTTAGGGTTAGGGTTACAAGGCTCTCCTCAGCAACCATGAAATTCATCATCAAATCTGTACTAATGAGAGTTGTAGAGCTGTCCAAGAGCCGCCAGAAGCCGTTGAGTTTGGGTTAAAGTTTAACCTATTGACGGAGATACGGGCATTTGAAGTTGCCGCCAGGATTCTGTCGGGGAAGAATATTTTTTTAGGGTTACAAGGGCTCTCCCACGGAGGTGCTTCACACCGTGAAATCTGTACTAATGAAACTTGTAGAGGGACCCAAACGGAGGGTGTATGGGAAAAAAAAAAAAAGAAAAAAAGAAAAAAAAAAAAAAAAAAAAAAAAAGAAAAGAAAATAAAAGAAAAAATAAAAAAATTTGGAAAGAAAAAAAAAAAAAAAAAAAAAAAAAAAAAAAAAAAAAAAAAAAAAAAGAAAAAAAAAAAAAAAAAAAAAAAAAAACATTTGCAAAATGTGGATAAAACCAATTTCGATTTTTTGTTTTTGTTTTTGGGGGTGATTACCCGGGAGAAAAAAAAAAGTTTTTGATCAACTTAAAATGTTTGTTGTTTTAAGTAAACATGTAGAGGAGTGTGTAGGGAGTAGGGAGTACATAGCGTGGCTAGCCCTGAAAGTGCGTGGTTGCGGAGATATGGCGGTTCAAAGTTGGTCTCAGCGGGGGGTTCACCTGGGGTATGTACTTGGGGTGAACCTAGGGCCAACCTAGGTTGAATCTAGGGTGAAGTGCCATTGACTGCCGGAAGTACCGTAAAGCGCGGTAAAGTACTCTCAAGGTACTTCAACCCTGGTACAACCATGGTTATGGTATGGTGTTGACGTCAGTAGACCCAAGGTCAAAGGTACCTACAACCCACATCAACTGCATGTCAAGCTTGGTCAGGTACATTTAACATGGACAAAGGTACTTCATTGTGAGGAAAACCCCCATCTACTGGATGTAGTGGGGATGAAAAACCTCAGATGAGGTCCTGGAAACTATCTACAACTGGGGCTGAGGTATCTACAAGCGGGGTCTGTGTACAGTTGAACTAGGGTGAAGGGGAGGGAACTGGCTGGTAAGGTACCTTGTACACCAGTTCATAGTGGTTGCCAGTGTAGTAAAGTGCATGCCACTGACCTTTATCTGTGGTTCCATGCTCTGCCCGCACTTCAAAGTGGGTACAGTCCACATTAACTACCACCAACTTCAGTCCATAGTAGTTGACAGCAGCTGACAAGGTAGCATCATCTCCCCATGTACCTAGAGTGTACATACCTTCAAGGTACTGTGCCACAGTACAAGGTGGGTTGAAGGCATGGGGAGTACCATTGGTGGCCACAAGGAGAGCTTCTACCATGGGTTGGTGGTGTTCAAGGTACTTGACCACCTCTTCACGCACCTTGCCATGGTACTTCTGGGTACCATAAACCAACTTGGCAATGGCTCTGAACTGGCAGTTCCCATCTCCTTGTATGTACCCGGCAGTTACACGGTAGTTCTTACTTCCTTGAAGTTCAGAGAAGATCTCCAAAGGTCCAAGAACGTGGGTTGACAGGATGTTGTACTTCTCCAAGCTGGAGTCAAGGTCCCTTGACTTGGTTGAAGTAGGGAAAGGGTCATCTACAAGGTGGCAATGCTTGGTCCATTGGTACTTGTACTTGGCAAAGACCTGTTTACCCAACTCCAACTTGGATGAACTGGACCCAAAAGGTTGGTTCCTGCCGTTTGCCCCATGTACATACGCCCTGTACTTACTTCCCCTCTTGTAGATCTTGACACACCTTAGGATCTCCTGCAGGTGAACCTCCTCCAAGAGGGGATCCTTGAACCTGGACTGGGGGTCAACCACAGTTTCCATCACTTCATCAATGTCAACTGTACTTGGAGTCCAGTTCCACCAGGGTCCAAGGTCCTTCTCCCACCTTGAAGTACGTATACCTGAGTTCCAACCTAGGGCATTGAACAGGTCTTGCAGGATATAGGTACGTACCTTACCTGGTTTCTTGGTAGCTCTACCCTGGAAGACCCTAAGTTCCTGAGCTTTGGTGAGCAGTTGGTTGAAATTGTTGAGGTAGTCCCTACGTTTGATGAACTTGAGGCTAAGTTGGCAGTTGGCCATGTGGGGTAAAGTGGGATTCAACCACTCCTTGAGTTCCAGGAACCCACTATCATAGATCTTGAACCTAGCTTCCTGCACTGTACTGGCATGGACAGTAACTTCAACCCGGAGTCCACCAAGTTTAACTGCTGGGAACTTGGCCAACCTATCTTGACGGTTCAACAAGTTGGTTTCCTTGAGGCGGCAAGCATGGATGGACCTAGGGTTGTAGTTGTTGAACTTGCCTGAAGTGGCCTTCATGGCATGTACAAGGAGGGGGTAAACCTTGATCTTGTAGGTATCACCCCGGTACATGGTAGTCATACTGAGGGAACCATGACCATCACCCAACCTTGTAAGCATGGGATAGGTGGTACAAGTACCTGAAGGTAGGTTGGGAGCCTTGACCAACACCACATGAACCTGGGCATAGTTCCTTCCAATGTCATAGAAGTTGGTTGCAGCTAGGGGATGCTCGGGTTCACCTAGGTTGACCAGATGTTCAACCGGTACATCATCTAGGTTGAACTTCATTCCATAGCTTTGAACCCGGACTGAAGTACAGCCAACCGACTCCAACCTATCTACAAGGTCGTACATGGTAACATGCTGACTACCCTCAATCATGGTTGTAGGGTAGTTTGACGCCTGCAGAGTGAGGGTGTAGTTCAGTTCCTGCAGGAGAGGTACCTTGTACCTAGGGTGGATCTTCAGTACACAGGGACCTGTACCTAGGTAGACCCAACCTTCATAGTACTTGACATCCCTGATCTGGGGTGCATGGGAGGTTAAGGTAACAATACTGTACTTGCCAAAGGTTGAAAGTAGGTTCCAGGGGTTGCAAGTGAAGCTAAACCCATCTAGATCCTCCGGTGTCTCGGGATAAGGTACCCTTATAGGGTCAGGGAAGTCGGTATCCCCTAGTTCCTGCTCCTGGTAAACCCAAGGCATGGTAGGCAAAAGGTAGGTGCAAGTTTGGTAAGGTAGGTTAAGGTAGGTTGAAGTTGGTGAAGTGGGGTGATGGATCAGAATGTGGAGGAGTGATAAATAGGAAGGAAAGGAGTAAATGGTGATAAAAGAAGGCTCAAAAAAGCGAATTTTAAATGCAGAAGTTGACCTACGTTTGTCCCAGTATGTACGGCAGTTCAACGGCAGTTCAACGTACCATGGTACATCATTGTTGTACACAGTTGCAGTTGGCCTCACCTCCATGTATGTTCTAGTAGGGTCAAGACTCCAACAGCCTCAGTAAACTGTAGTGAAGTAGGGTTCAAGTAGGGTCAACCATTGGCTGAACACGTTGAAGTGCGGTCAAGTGGGGTCTCACATACATGAACCTATGTTGCACTCCAGTCAAGGTGTGGCAACTGTTGTTGTAGCTGCAATCAAACCTCAGTTCAAGCAGGTCAAGCCCAGGTACGCCTTGGCAGAAGGTACATCAGGCACAGGCAAGGTGGATGCTCCTAGGTTGAGCCTACGTATGAGAACGGTGCAAGTATGTTCAACCACCTTTGACACACGTTACACTTCACCAACCTAAACTGGACTTGGCTGGAGCTTCACTAGACCTAGGTTGAACGTCCTCCAAGTGCAGGATGCAAGCAATGAAGGTGTTCCAGTCCTGGTTGACCGTACCTTGCAAATACGGTCAACCACAGGAAGGTCCCACCAGCCTACATTGAACCTAGCTTTCAGCTCAGGAAGGTTACACAAGCCTATGTTGAACCTAGCTGTGAGCTACTTCCTTGTACTGTTTGGCAGCTCAACCCTAAGTCAAACCAACGTTGGAAAAGTTGGAATTTTGACCATGTCAAAATGAGTTCCAATCGATCTGAAAATGGTACCATCATGTGGAGCTGAGTTGTACGGTTCAAACGCACCCCCATTTGCCCCACTTTGCTTTCCATTTGATGCAGCCATTTCAGTTTGAAGCAGTTGCCGGGCCAAATTGGCCAAAAATAGATGTCGGATCTTCATCACGCAAACAGCGCTACTGTTTAGAGCCGTTCAATACGTTCAAAATGATACCTCATTTGCATATGATTATTATGTCAGTTACGGTGGAAAATCAATAGCAATATTCCCGATGCCCGTATCTCGGTGAAAATTACGTGTTTGAGCAAAAGAATCACATGTCAGAATTCCCTGCCTGGGGGCCTATATGAACCTACGTTTGATAAAAATGCAATTTCTTGGTGTTGAGTGAGGTTTAACACGTGCCAGGTAATAGTTCTGACCATGTCATGTGACCATGTCATGTGACCATGTCATGTGACTAACTGTAATTTCAAAAATTCCCACAGCAAGTCATGTGACTAACTGTAATTTTGAAAATTCCCACAGCCATGGATGAAAATTTTGAAAAATTTGGGGTTGAAAAAAAAGGATAAATTCTGTTTTTTTGCACTTTGCATCTTTCTTTCCTACCACCACCATCCATCCTCTTCCAACTTCTCCAACATGCCTGCTGATCGCTCTACCACCTCTTCCAAGCCTTCTGGCAAGGGTTAGGGTTACAAGGGCTCTCCCACGGAGGTGCTTCACACCGTGAAATCTGTACTAATGAAACTTGTAGAGGGACCCAAACGGAGGGTGTATGCAAACTTTGGCGTTACCGATTAACGCCAATTCCGAGATATTTGATGTTGAACCTGTGGGGGCTGATCACCCGGGGAAGAAAAAAAAAGTTTTTGATCACCTCCAAATGGCTTGCTGTCTTAAGTAAACATGTAGAGGAGTGTGTAGGGAGTGTGTACATAGCGTGGCTAGCCCTGAAAGTGCGTGGTTGCGGAGATATGGCGGTTCAAAGTTGGTCTCAGCGGGGGGTTCACCTGGGGTATGTACTTGGGGTGAACCTAGGGCCAACCTAGGTTGAATCTAGGGTGAAGTGCCATTGACTGCCGGAAGTACCGTAAAGCGCGGTAAAGTACTCTCAAGGTACTTCAACCCTGGTACAACCATGGTTATGGTATGGTGTTGACGTCAGTAGACCCAAGGTCAAAGGTACCTACAACCCACATCAACTGCATGTCAAGCTTGGTCAGGTACATTTAACATGGACAAAGGTACTTCATTGTGAGGAAAACCCCCATCTACTGGATGTAGTGGGGATGAAAAACCTCAGATGAGGTCCTGGAAACTATCTACAACTGGGGCTGAGGTATCTACAAGCGGGGTCTGTGTACAGTTGAACTAGGGTGAAGGGGAGGGAACTGGCTGGTAAGGTACCTTGTACACCAGTTCATAGTGGTTGCCAGTGTAGTAAAGTGCATGCCACTGACCTTTATCTGTGGTTCCATGCTCTGCCCGCACTTCAAAGTGGGTACAGTCCACATTAACTACCACCAACTTCAGTCCATAGTAGTTGACAGCAGCTGACAAGGTAGCATCATCTCCCCATGTACCTAGAGTGTACATACCTTCAAGGTACTGTGCCACAGTACAAGGTGGGTTGAAGGCATGGGGAGTACCATTGGTGGCCACAAGGAGAGCTTCTACCATGGGTTGGTGGTGTTCAAGGTACTTGACCACCTCTTCACGCACCTTGCCATGGTACTTCTGGGTACCATAAACCAACTTGGCAATGGCTCTGAACTGGCAGTTCCCATCTCCTTGTATGTACCCGGCAGTTACACGGTAGTTCTTACTTCCTTGAAGTTCAGAGAAGATCTCCAAAGGTCCAAGAACGTGGGTTGACAGGATGTTGTACTTCTCCAAGCTGGAGTCAAGGTCCCTTGACTTGGTTGAAGTAGGGAAAGGGTCATCTACAAGGTGGCAATGCTTGGTCCATTGGTACTTGTACTTGGCAAAGACCTGTTTACCCAACTCCAACTTGGATGAACTGGACCCAAAAGGTTGGTTCCTGCCGTTTGCCCCATGTACATACGCCCTGTACTTACTTCCCCTCTTGTAGATCTTGACACACCTTAGGATCTCCTGCAGGTGAACCTCCTCCAAGAGGGGATCCTTGAACCTGGACTGGGGGTCAACCACAGTTTCCATCACTTCATCAATGTCAACTGTACTTGGAGTCCAGTTCCACCAGGGTCCAAGGTCCTTCTCCCACCTTGAAGTACGTATACCTGAGTTCCAACCTAGGGCATTGAACAGGTCTTGCAGGATATAGGTACGTACCTTACCTGGTTTCTTGGTAGCTCTACCCTGGAAGACCCTAAGTTCCTGAGCTTTGGTGAGCAGTTGGTTGAAATTGTTGAGGTAGTCCCTACGTTTGATGAACTTGAGGCTAAGTTGGCAGTTGGCCATGTGGGGTAAAGTGGGATTCAACCACTCCTTGAGTTCCAGGAACCCACTATCATAGATCTTGAACCTAGCTTCCTGCACTGTACTGGCATGGACAGTAACTTCAACCCGGAGTCCACCAAGTTTAACTGCTGGGAACTTGGCCAACCTATCTTGACGGTTCAACAAGTTGGTTTCCTTGAGGCGGCAAGCATGGATGGACCTAGGGTTGTAGTTGTTGAACTTGCCTGAAGTGGCCTTCATGGCATGTACAAGGAGGGGGGTAAACCTTGATCTTGTAGGTATCACCCCGGTACATGGTAGTCATACTGAGGGAACCATGACCATCACCCAACCTTGTAAGCATGGGATAGGTGGTACAAGTACCTGAAGGTAGGTTGGGAGCCTTGACCAACACCACATGAACCTGGGCATAGTTCCTTCCAATGTCATAGAAGTTGGTTGCAGCTAGGGGATGCTCGGGTTCACCTAGGTTGACCAGATGTTCAACCGGTACATCATCTAGGTTGAACTTCATTCCATAGCTTTGAACCCGGACTGAAGTACAGCCAACCGACTCCAACCTATCTACAAGGTCGTACATGGTAACATGCTGACTACCCTCAATCATGGTTGTAGGGTAGTTTGACGCCTGCAGAGTGAGGGTGTAGTTCAGTTCCTGCAGGAGAGGTACCTTGTACCTAGGGTGGATCTTCAGTACACAGGGACCTGTACCTAGGTAGACCCAACCTTCATAGTACTTGACATCCCTGATCTGGGGTGCATGGGAGGTTAAGGTAACAATACTGTACTTGCCAAAGGTTGAAAGTAGGTTCCAGGGGTTGCAAGTGAAGCTAAACCCATCTAGATCCTCCGGTGTCTCGGGATAAGGTACCCTTATAGGGTCAGGGAAGTCGGTATCCCCTAGTTCCTGCTCCTGGTAAACCCAAGGCATGGTAGGCAAAAGGTAGGTGCAAGTTTGGTAAGGTAGGTTAAGGTAGGTTGAAGTTGGTGAAGTGGGGTGATGGATCAGAATGTGGAGGAGTGATAAATAGGAAGGAAAGGAGTAAATGGTGATAAAAGAAGGCTCAAAAAAGCGAATTTTAAATGCAGAAGTTGACCTACGTTTGTCCCAGTATGTACGGCAGTTCAACGGCAGTTCAACGTACCATGGTACATCATTGTTGTACACAGTTGCAGTTGGCCTCACCTCCATGTATGTTCTAGTAGGGTCAAGACTCCAACAGCCTCAGTAAACTGTAGTGAAGTAGGGTTCAAGTAGGGTCAACCATTGGCTGAACACGTTGAAGTGCGGTCAAGTGGGGTCTCACATACATGAACCTATGTTGCACTCCAGTCAAGGTGTGGCAACTGTTGTTGTAGCTGCAATCAAACCTCAGTTCAAGCAGGTCAAGCCCAGGTACGCCTTGGCAGAAGGTACATCAGGCACAGGCAAGGTGGATGCTCCTAGGTTGAGCCTACGTATGAGAACGGTGCAAGTATGTTCAACCACCTTTGACACACGTTACACTTCACCAACCTAAACTGGACTTGGCTGGAGCTTCACTAGACCTAGGTTGAACGTCCTCCAAGTGCAGGATGCAAGCAATGAAGGTGTTCCAGTCCTGGTTGACCGTACCTTGCAAATACGGTCAACCACAGGAAGGTCCCACCAGCCTACATTGAACCTAGCTTTCAGCTCAGGAAGGTTACACAAGCCTATGTTGAACCTAGCTGTGAGCTACTTCCTTGTACTGTTTGGCAGCTCAACCCTAAGTCAAACCAACGTTGGAAAAGTTGGAATTTTGACCATGTCAAAATGAGTTCCAATCGATCTGAAAATGGTACCATCATGTGGAGCTGAGTTGTACGGTTCAAACGCACCCCCATTTGCCCCACTTTGCTTTCCATTTGATGCAGCCATTTCAGTTTGAAGCAGTTGCCGGGCCAAATTGGCCAAAAATAGATGTCGGATCTTCATCACGCAAACAGCGCTACTGTTTAGAGCCGTTCAATACGTTCAAAATGATACCTCATTTGCATATGATTATTATGTCAGTTACGGTGGAAAATCAATAGCAATATTCCCGATGCCCGTATCTCGGTGAAAATTACGTGTTTGAGCAAAAGAATCACATGTCAGAATTCCCTGCCTGGGGGCCTATATGAACCTACGTTTGATAAAAATGCAATTTCTTGGTGTTGAGTGAGGTTTAACACGTGCCAGGTAATAGTTCTGACCATGTCATGTGACCATGTCATGTGACCATGTCATGTGACTAACTGTAATTTCAAAAATTCCCACAGCAAGTCATGTGACTAACTGTAATTTTGAAAATTCCCACAGCCATGGATGAAAATTTTGAAAAATTTGGGGGTTGAAAAAAAAGGATAAATTCTGTTTTTTTGCACTTTGCATCTTTCTTTCCTACCACCACCATCCATCCTCTTCCAACTTCTCCAACATGCCTGCTGATCGCTCTACCACCTCTTCCAAGCCTTCTGGCAAGGGTTAGGGTTAGGGTTAGGGTTACAAGGGCTCTCCCACGGAGGTGCTTCACACCGTGAAATCTGTACTAATGAAACTTGTAGAGGGACCCAAACGGAGGGTGTATGCAAACTTTGGCGTTACCGATTAACGCCAATTCCGAGATATTTGATGTTGAACCTGTGGGGGCTGATCACCCGGGGAAGAAAAAAAAAGTTTTTGATCACCTCCAAATGGCTTGCTGTCTTAAGTAAACATGTAGAGGAGTGTGTAGGGAGTGTGTACATAGCGTGGCTAGCCCTGAAAGTGCGTGGTTGCGGAGATATGGCGGTTCAAAGTTGGTCTCAGCGGGGGGTTCACCTGGGGTATGTACTTGGGGTGAACCTAGGGCCAACCTAGGTTGAATCTAGGGTGAAGTGCCATTGACTGCCGGAAGTACCGTAAAGCGCGGTAAAGTACTCTCAAGGTACTTCAACCCTGGTACAACCATGGTTATGGTATGGTGTTGACGTCAGTAGACCCAAGGTCAAAGGTACCTACAACCCACATCAACTGCATGTCAAGCTTGGTCAGGTACATTTAACATGGACAAAGGTACTTCATTGTGAGGAAAACCCCCCATCTACTGGATGTAGTGGGGATGAAAAACCTCAGATGAGGTCCTGGAAACTATCTACAACTGGGGCTGAGGTATCTACAAGCGGGGTCTGTGTACAGTTGAACTAGGGTGAAGGGGAGGGAACTGGCTGGTAAGGTACCTTGTACACCAGTTCATAGTGGTTGCCAGTGTAGTAAAGTGCATGCCACTGACCTTTATCTGTGGTTCCATGCTCTGCCCGCACTTCAAAGTGGGTACAGTCCACATTAACTACCACCAACTTCAGTCCATAGTAGTTGACAGCAGCTGACAAGGTAGCATCATCTCCCCATGTACCTAGAGTGTACATACATGGGGGGGTGAAGGCATGGGGGAGTTCCCAAAGAGAACTAAAACCATGGGTTGGTGGTGTTCAAGGTACTTGACCACCTCTTCACGCACCTTGCCATGGTACTTCTGAAGGTACCATAAACCAACTTGGCAATGGCTCTGAACTGGCAGTTCCCATCTCCTTGTATGTACCGTGCCAGCAGTTACAAGCGTAGAGTTTTTTTTTTTTTTAAGTAAAAATAAAAAATACAAAGAAAAAAGTGGGTTGAAAGATGTTGTTTTTCTCCAAGCTAGAAAGGAGAGGAGTCAAGGTCCCTTGACTTGGTTGAAGTAGGGAAAGGGTCATCTACAAGGTGGCAATGCTTGGTCCATTGGTACTTGTACTTGGCAAAGACCTGTTTACCCAACTCCAACTTGGATGAACTGGACCCAAAAGGTTGGTTCCTGCCGTTTGTCCCCATGTACATACGCCTTGTACTTACTTCCCCTCTTGTAGATCTTGACACACCTTAGGATCTCCTGCAGGTGAACCTCCTCCAAGAGGGGATCCTTGAACCTGGACTGGGGGTCAACCACAGTTTCCATCACTTCATCAATGTCAACTGTACTTGGAGTCCAGTTCCACCAGGGTCCAAGGTCCTTCTCCCACCTTGAAGTACGTATACCTGAGTTCCAACCTAGGGCATTGAACAGGTCTTGTAGGATATAGGTACGTACCTTACCTGGTTTCTTGGTAGCTCTACCCTGGAAGACCCTAAGTTCCTGAGCTTTGGTGAGCAGTTGGTTGAAATTGTTGAGGTAGTCCCTACGTTTGATGAACTTGAGGCTAAGTTGGCAGTTGGCCATGTGGGGTAAAGTGGGGTTCAACCACTCCTTGAGTTCCAGGAACCCACTATCATAGATCTTGAACCTAGCTTCCTGCACTGTACTGGCATGGACAGTAACTTCAACTCCGGAGTCCACCAAGTTTAACTGCTGGGAACTTGGCCAACCTATCTTGACGGTTCAACAAGTTGGTTTCCTTGAGGCGGCAAGCATGGATGGACCTAGGGTTGTAGTTGTTGAACTTGCCTGAAGTGGCCTTCATGGCATGTACAAGGAGGGGGTAAACCTTGATCTTGTAGGTATCACCCCGGTACATGGTAGTCATACTGAGGGAACCATGACCATCACCCAACCTTGTAAGCATGGGATAGGTGGTACAAGTACCTGAAGGTAGGTTGGGAGCCTTGACCAACACCACATGAACCTGGGCATAGTTCCTTCCAATGTCATAGAAGAAGGTTGCAGCTAGGGGATGCTCGGGTTCACCTAGGTTGACCAGATGTTCAACCGGTACATCATCTAGGTTGAACTTCATTCCATAGCTTTGAACCCGGACTGAAGTACAGCCAACCGACTCCAACCTATCTACAAGG
>CAKMXJ010000027.1:0-92624 GCA_928724745.1 Anthracocystis setariae | reverse complement strand
CCCTAACCCTAACCCTAACCCTAACCCTAACCTAACCCTAACCCTAACCCTAACCCTAACCCTAACCCTAACCTAACCCTAAAATTCCGGCTCTAAAATAAAGCAATTAATAAACAATGTTAGATTATGCCAGTCAACACAATCTCACATTGCAAAAAAGCGAGAATTATTCTGCCGTGTTAGATCAGAAGTGTCTGACACGGGAAGTGACCAACTTTGAACCACTCCTGAGCCGTGACAAGACATAATGACGCACTGCAATGCTGGGACCATCACCGTATAACACCCCTCTACACATCCCATTAAAGCGTCAGCACCATCAGAGGTGATCCAAAAAAATTTTTTCTTCCCCGGGTGATCACTCCCCCACAGGTTCAACGTCAAATATCTCGGAATTGGCGTTGATCGGTTACGCCAAAGTTTGCATACACCCTCCGTTTGGGTCCCTCTACAAGTTCTATTAGTACAGATTTCACGGTGTGAAGCACCTCCGTGGGAGAGCCCTTGTAACCCTAACCCTAACCCTAAAATTCCGGCTCTAAAATAAAGCAATTAATAAACAATGTTAGATTATGCCAGTCAACACAATATCACATTGCAAAAAAGCGAGAATTATTCTGCCGTGTTAGATCAGAAGTGTCTGACACGGGAAGTGACCAACTTTGAACCACTCCTGAGCCGTGACAAGACATAATGACGCACTGCAATGCTGGGACCATCACCGTATAACACCCCTCTACACATCCCATTAAAGCGTCAGCACCATCAGAGGTGATCCAAAAAAATTTTTTCTTCCCCGGGTGATCACTCCCCCACAGGTTCAACGTCAAATATCTCGGAATTGGCGTTGATCGGTTACGCCAAAGTTTGCATACACCCTCCGTTTGGGTCCCTCTACAAGTTCTATTAGTACAGATTTCACGGTGTGAAGCACCTCCGTGGGAGAGCCCTTGTAACCCTAACCCTAACCCTAAAATTCCGGCTCTAAAATAAAGCAATTAATAAACAATGTTAGATTATGCCAGTCAACACAATCTCACATTGCAAAAAAGCGAGAATTATTCTGCCGTGTTAGATCAGAAGTGTCTGACACGGGAAGTGACCAACTTTGAACCACTCCTGAGCCGTGACAAGACATAATGACGCACTGCAATGCTGGGACCATCACCGTATAACACCCCCTCTACACATCCCATTAAAGCGTCAGCACCATCAGAGGTGATCCAAAAAAATTTTTTTCTTCCCCGGGTGATCACTCCCCCACAGGTTCAACGTCAAATATCTCGGAATTGGCGTTGATCGGTTACGCCAAAGTTTGCATACACCCTCCGTTTGGGTCCCTCTACAAGTTCTATTAGTACAGATTTCACGGTGTGAAGCACCTCCGTGGGAGAGCCCTTGTAACCCTAACCCTAACCCTAAAATTCCGGCTCTAAAATAAAGCAATTAATAAACAATGTTAGATTATGCCAGTCAACACAATCTCACATTGCAAAAAAGCGAGAATTATTCTGCCGTGTTAGATCAGAAGTGTCTGACACGGGAAGTGACCAACTTTGAACCACTCCTGAGCCGTGACAAGACATAATGACGCACTGCAATGCTGGGACCATCACCGTATAACACCCCTCTACACATCCCATTAAAGCGTCAGCACCATCAGAGGTGATCCAAAAAAATTTTTTCTTCCCCGGGTGATCACTCCCCCACAGGTTCAACGTCAAATATCTCGGAATTGGCGTTGATCGGTTACGCCAAAGTTTGCATACACCCTCCGTTTGGGTCCCTCTACAAGTTCTATTAGTACAGATTTCACGGTGTGAAGCACCTCCGTGGGAGAGCCCTTGTAACCCTAACCCAGAATCCTGGCGGCAACTTCAAATGCCCGTATCTCCGTCAATAGAGTAAACTTTACCCCAAACTCAACGGCTTCTGGCAGCTCTCAGCCAGCTCTACAACTCTCATTAGTACAGATTTGATGGTGACTTTGATGGGTCCAAGGGAACACCTTGTAACCCTAAGACATTGAGGTTGAGGTTGAGGCTAGTGAGGTTGCAGAGGTTGAGGTTGAGGTTGAGGCTGGCTAGGTTGTGGAGGTGGAGGTCCGGGTTGCTGAGGTTGCAGGCTAGGTTGGCTAGGTTAAGGAGGTTGTCAACCTCAACAACATTGAATGATGACATACAGCCTCAACCATTTAATTTGAGATGATATGGCTATCCATTCCCTTACCTGTGGGCCCCAGTGTATGTGTCCAGCGCATCTGCAGACAAGTCAATTAGCAGAATCAACTCAAGGTCAAAAAACTTTGACGGCTCGGAAAGTTGCAATTTTTGTTAAACTTTAACAAAATTTGTAACTATTCTGGTAGCTTATAGCCCCATTGAGGTTGCCAGATCATAAGAAGGCCAAGTGGTTTTTCCTTGAGCACCAGAACCTCTAATAACCCCCCCCCTGACCTGACCCTATGTATATAGTATAACACAAAAAACCCAAAAAAATACCTTGTAAATAGTTAACATACCGTGTGAGAGTGTGCAACATAGCTTGAGCAGCCACCGTGTGGTATCGGTGAGACTCGGAGTCACTGTAGCTGCCACACCAGAGACCGCCAGAGCCTGAGACTTTGGCTCCAGTGTCTCCTATAGTGCGTCACCAACTTCCATTAAGGTAGCGTAGAGATCCAATGACTTCAACTTTCACGTATCGGACTCGTGTTGGTATCGGTGAGACACGTAAGTGATCATACCACCGCACACACTCCACCAACTACTCTGAAACTCTGATGCTGTCCTCTCCTAGCATATAAAAGGAAGTCTTATTAGTGTAGCGTAGAGATGGGAGGAGGTCCACCTCCAACGTCCCTGACATGGTCACGTAGGGTCAGGGTTGGGTCGGGGTCAAAACCCGAGTCACCGTATCTCAGCAACCAGGGGTGCGCTCCCTCTGAAACTTCACTGCTAGCATCTCCTAGCATGTGTGAGCAAGTTTGATTAAGCTAGCATGGAGATTGGAGGTGGTCCATTTTCCCACTTTCAAAGGGGGAACCCTTGGAGCTTCGACCAAAATCTCCAAAAATGACAAGTCGGCCATAGCTCCACAACCACTTTGCGCCCTTCCATGGGAGTTTCAGGGTGTTCATTTGGGCCTATTTGAGCCACAGTTTACTATGAGTGCGTCCCTGAAAAGTGAAATTTTTGCCAACCCAAGTCGAGTCGGCCCAATATTGACGGAGCCGTACAGCAACATTTTATTATGCAACTTGCGTAGGGTTAAGTAATCAAATATACCTATTTTGGGTAGATGAACAACTTTTATTAAGCAACCCTACTCTGTTTGTAATTCAGACCCCCTTGTAACCCTAACCCTAACCCTAACCCCCTAGGTACCTCACCAATAGTTGCCAGTACTTGTTGGTACTTGCCTTGAGTCCCCTCACTTGTACTTTGGTTGACCCATGTTCATCCCAAGTTGCCCCCAGTTAACCCAAAGTTGGGAACTTCAGCTGGACTTCGGGAAGAGGCACGTTTGACCCGCACTGCAGCCGTCACCAGGCATCTGAGCATCCTGGCGCTTTGCATACATACTCTCTGAACATCCCTCTGCACCTTGTATTATGGCTTCAACATCATTCAAGCACTTCCCAAAAAAAAAATCTTCCCCGAGAAAATCTGGCTGTGGACCTTTGATGGTCCATATCTCGGTGACCACGGAACATGGTTCCGTCAGACTTTGCATACATATAGTTCAGACCTATATCTACAACTCCCATTAGTACAGATTCTTGATCAAAGTGCTCTCCGGCGGGGAGGACCTTGTAACATGTGGTGTGACACATGCTGACTAAGCGAAAAAAGCAGGAAGTTCGGACGCTTCCGGACGTGTTAGAGCACGTGTTGTGACACGTTCTGAACAAGCAAAAAAAGCAGGAATTTTGGACGTCTCCGGCTGTGTTAGAACACGTGTTGTGACACATGCTGACTAAGCGGAAAAAGCAGAAATTTCGGACGCCTCCGGACGTGTTAGAACACGTGTTGTGACACGTGCTGACTAAGCGGAAAAAGCAGGAATTTCCTGACGTCTCCGGACGTGTTAGAGCACGTGTTGTGACACGTTCTGAACAAGCAGAAAAAGCAGGAATTTCGGACGCTTCCGGACGTGTTAGAGCACGTGTTGTGACACGTTCTGAACAAGCAAAAAAAGCAGGAATTTTGGACGCGTCCGGTCTAATTTGTTTGGACCGTCTTAATTTGTATTGGACCGTCTTCCAATTTGTATTGGACCGTCTTATTTGTATTGGACCGTCTTCCAATTTGAATACAGACGCGTCTTCCAATTTTCAAACGGACCGTCTTCCAGAGCTGCCTAACTGGGGATAAGCATTAGAACCCTAACCACGGTGTGAAGCACTTCCGTGGGGATCGCCTTGTAACCCACGTCGGTGTCGGCCTACGGGTGGATCTCCGGATGTTGATATCTCAGGCTAGCCTGCTCCAATCACTCTGATACTTTGTCAGTATCTTCTCTGAGCCTATTAGAACTAATACAGACACTCACCAGAACCTGCCCTGGCCATCTGACAAAGTCGACTTTTCCACCCCGTGAAACTTTGACCGGCCGTATCTCCGCAACCACCAAGTAAACTGGTCCGGGGGGTCAGCAAGGTTTTTGCTCTACTGGCACCAATGAACAACTTTACTTAAGACCCCAACACATGTTTCGTGTCAGCCCCTAGCGGGGAGCCCCTTGTAACCCTAACCCTAACCCTAACCCAGAATCCTGGCGGCAACTTCAAATGCCCGTATCTCCGTCAATAGAGTAAACTTTACCCCAAACTCAACGGCTTCTGGCAGCTCTCAGCCAGCTCTACAACTCTCATTAGTACAGATTTGATGGTGACTTTGATGGGTCCAAGGGAACACCTTGTAACCCTAAGACATTGAGGTTGAGGTTGAGGCTAGTGAGGTTGCAGAGGTTGAGGTTGAGGTTGAGGCTGGCTAGGTTGTGGAGGTGGAGGTCCGGGTTGCTGAGGTTGCAGGCTAGGTTGGCTAGGTTAAGGAGGTTGTCAACCTCAACAACATTGAATGATGACATACAGCCTCAACCATTTAATTTGAGATGATATGGCTATCCATTCCCTTACCTGTGGGCCCCAGTGTATGTGTCCAGCGCATCTGCAGACAAGTCAATTAGCAGAATCAACTCAAGGTCAAAAAACTTTGACGGCTCGGAAAGTTGCAATTTTTGTTAAACTTTAACAAAATTTGTAACTATTCTGGTAGCTTATAGCCCCATTGAGGTTGCCAGATCATAAGAAGGCCAAGTGGTTTTTCCTTGAGCACCAGAACCTCTAATAACCCCCCCCTGACCTGACCCTATGTATATAGTATAACACAAAAAACCCAAAAAAATACCTTGTAAATAGTTAACATACCGTGTGAGAGTGTGCAACATAGCTTGAGCAGCCACCGTGTGGTATCGGTGAGACTCGGAGTCACTGTAGCTGCCACACCAGAGACCGCCAGAGCCTGAGACTTTGGCTCCAGTGTCTCCTATAGTGCGTCACCAACTTCCATTAAGGTAGCGTAGAGATCCAATGACTTCAACTTTCACGTATCGGACTCGTGTTGGTATCGGTGAGACACGTAAGTGATCATACCACCGCACACACTCCACCAACTACTCTGAAACTCTGATGCTGTCCTCTCCTAGCATATAAAAGGAAGTCTTATTAGTGTAGCGTAGAGATGGGAGGAGGTCCACCTCCAACGTCCCTGACATGGTCACGTAGGGTCAGGGTTGGGTCGGGGTCAAAACCCGAGTCACCGTATCTCAGCAACCAGGGGTGCGCTCCCTCTGAAACTTCACTGCTAGCATCTCCTAGCATGTGTGAGCAAGTTTGATTAAGCTAGCATGGAGATTGGAGGTGGTCCATTTTCCCACTTTCAAAGGGGGAACCCTTGGAGCTTCGACCAAAATCTCCAAAAATGACAAGTCGGCCATAGCTCCACAACCACTTTGCGCCCTTCCATGGGAGTTTCAGGGTGTTCATTTGGGCCTATTTGAGCCACAGTTTACTATGAGTGCGTCCCTGAAAAGTGAAATTTTTGCCAACCCAAGTCGAGTCGGCCCAATATTGACGGAGCCGTACAGCAACATTTTATTATGCAACTTGCGTAGGGTTAAGTAATCAAATATACCTATTTTGGGTAGATGAACAACTTTTATTAAGCAACCCTACTCTGTTTGTAATTCAGACCCCCTTGTAACCCTAACCCTAACCCTAACCCCCTAGGTACCTCACCAATAGTTGCCAGTACTTGTTGGTACTTGCCTTGAGTCCCCTCACTTGTACTTTGGTTGACCCATGTTCATCCCAAGTTGCCCCCAGTTAACCCAAAGTTGGGAACTTCAGCTGGACTTCGGGAAGAGGCACGTTTGACCCGCACTGCAGCCGTCACCAGGCATCTGAGCATCCTGGCGCTTTGCATACATACTCTCTGAACATCCCTCTGCACCTTGTATTATGGCTTCAACATCATTCAAGCACTTCCCAAAAAAAAAATCTTCCCCGAGAAAATCTGGCTGTGGACCTTTGATGGTCCATATCTCGGTGACCACGGAACATGGTTCCGTCAGACTTTGCATACATATAGTTCAGACCTATATCTACAACTCCCATTAGTACAGATTCTTGATCAAAGTGCTCTCCGGCGGGGAGGACCTTGTAACATGTGGTGTGACACATGCTGACTAAGCGAAAAAAGCAGGAAGTTCGGACGCTTCCGGACGTGTTAGAGCACGTGTTGTGACACGTTCTGAACAAGCAAAAAAAGCAGGAATTTTGGACGTCTCCGGCTGTGTTAGAACACGTGTTGTGACACATGCTGACTAAGCGGAAAAAGCAGAAATTTCGGACGCCTCCGGACGTGTTAGAACACGTGTTGTGACACGTGCTGACTAAGCGGAAAAAGCAGGAATTTCCTGACGTCTCCGGACGTGTTAGAGCACGTGTTGTGACACGTTCTGAACAAGCAGAAAAAGCAGGAATTTCGGACGCTTCCGGACGTGTTAGAGCACGTGTTGTGACACGTTCTGAACAAGCAAAAAAAGCAGGAATTTTGGACGCGTCCGGTCTAATTTGTTTGGACCGTCTTAATTTGTATTGGACCGTCTTCCAATTTGTATTGGACCGTCTTATTTGTATTGGACCGTCTTCCAATTTGAATACAGACGCGTCTTCCAATTTTCAAACGGACCGTCTTCCAGAGCTGCCTAACTGGGGATAAGCATTAGAACCCTAACCACGGTGTGAAGCACTTCCGTGGGGATCGCCTTGTAACCCACGTCGGTGTCGGCCTACGGGTGGATCTCCGGATGTTGATATCTCAGGCTAGCCTGCTCCAATCACTCTGATACTTTGTCAGTATCTTCTCTGAGCCTATTAGAACTAATACAGACACTCACCAGAACCTGCCCTGGCCATCTGACAAAGTCGACTTTTCCACCCCGTGAAACTTTGACCGGCCGTATCTCCGCAACCACCAAGTAAACTGGTCCGGGGGGTCAGCAAGGTTTTTGCTCTACTGGCACCAATGAACAACTTTACTTAAGACCCCAACACATGTTTCGTGTCAGCCCCTAGCGGGGAGCCCCTTGTAACCCTAACCCTAACCCTAACCCAGAATCCTGGCGGCAACTTCAAATGCCCGTATCTCCGTCAATAGAGTAAACTTTACCCCAAACTCAACGGCTTCTGGCAGCTCTCAGCCAGCTCTACAACTCTCATTAGTACAGATTTGATGGTGACTTTGATGGGTCCAAGGGAACACCTTGTAACCCTAAGACATTGAGGTTGAGGTTGAGGCTAGTGAGGTTGCAGAGGTTGAGGTTGAGGTTGAGGCTGGCTAGGTTGTGGAGGTGGAGGTCCGGGTTGCTGAGGTTGCAGGCTAGGTTGGCTAGGTTAAGGAGGTTGTCAACCTCAACAACATTGAATGATGACATACAGCCTCAACCATTTAATTTGAGATGATATGGCTATCCATTCCCTTACCTGTGGGCCCCAGTGTATGTGTCCAGCGCATCTGCAGACAAGTCAATTAGCAGAATCAACTCAAGGTCAAAAAACTTTGACGGCTCGGAAAGTTGCAATTTTTGTTAAACTTTAACAAAATTTGTAACTATTCTGGTAGCTTATAGCCCCATTGAGGTTGCCAGATCATAAGAAGGCCAAGTGGTTTTTCCTTGAGCACCAGAACCTCTAATAACCCCCCCCTGACCTGACCCTATGTATATAGTATAACACAAAAAACCCAAAAAATACCTTGTAAATAGTTAACATACCGTGTGAGAGTGTGCAACATAGCTTGAGCAGCCACCGTGTGGTATCGGTGAGACTCGGAGTCACTGTAGCTGCCACACCAGAGACCGCCAGAGCCTGAGACTTTGGCTCCAGTGTCTCCTATAGTGCGTCACCAACTTCCATTAAGGTAGCGTAGAGATCCAATGACTTCAACTTTCACGTATCGGACTCGTGTTGGTATCGGTGAGACACGTAAGTGATCATACCACCGCACACACTCCACCAACTACTCTGAAACTCTGATGCTGTCCTCTCCTAGCATATAAAAGGAAGTCTTATTAGTGTAGCGTAGAGATGGGAGGAGGTCCACCTCCAACGTCCCTGACATGGTCACGTAGGGTCAGGGTTGGGTCGGGGTCAAAACCCGAGTCACCGTATCTCAGCAACCAGGGGTGCGCTCCCTCTGAAACTTCACTGCTAGCATCTCCTAGCATGTGTGAGCAAGTTTGATTAAGCTAGCATGGAGATTGGAGGTGGTCCATTTTCCCACTTTCAAAGGGGGAACCCTTGGAGCTTCGACCAAAATCTCCAAAAATGACAAGTCGGCCATAGCTCCACAACCACTTTGCGCCCTTCCATGGGAGTTTCAGGGTGTTCATTTGGGCCTATTTGAGCCACAGTTTACTATGAGTGCGTCCCTGAAAAGTGAAATTTTTGCCAACCCAAGTCGAGTCGGCCCAATATTGACGGAGCCGTACAGCAACATTTTATTATGCAACTTGCGTAGGGTTAAGTAATCAAATATACCTATTTTGGGTAGATGAACAACTTTTATTAAGCAACCCTACTCTGTTTGTAATTCAGACCCCCTTGTAACCCTAACCCTAACCCTAACCCCCTAGGTACCTCACCAATAGTTGCCAGTACTTGTTGGTACTTGCCTTGAGTCCCCTCACTTGTACTTTGGTTGACCCATGTTCATCCCAAGTTGCCCCCAGTTAACCCAAAGTTGGGAACTTCAGCTGGACTTCGGGAAGAGGCACGTTTGACCCGCACTGCAGCCGTCACCAGGCATCTGAGCATCCTGGCGCTTTGCATACATACTCTCTGAACATCCCTCTGCACCTTGTATTATGGCTTCAACATCATTCAAGCACTTCCCAAAAAAAAATCTTCCCCGAGAAAATCTGGCTGTGGACCTTTGATGGTCCATATCTCGGTGACCACGGAACATGGTTCCGTCAGACTTTGCATACATATAGTTCAGACCTATATCTACAACTCCCATTAGTACAGATTCTTGATCAAAGTGCTCTCCGGCGGGGAGGACCTTGTAACATGTGGTGTGACACATGCTGACTAAGCGAAAAAAGCAGGAAGTTCGGACGCTTCCGGACGTGTTAGAGCACGTGTTGTGACACGTTCTGAACAAGCAAAAAAAGCAGGAATTTTGGACGTCTCCGGCTGTGTTAGAACACGTGTTGTGACACATGCTGACTAAGCGGAAAAAGCAGAAATTTCGGACGCCTCCGGACGTGTTAGAACACGTGTTGTGACACGTGCTGACTAAGCGGAAAAAGCAGGAATTTCCTGACGTCTCCGGACGTGTTAGAGCACGTGTTGTGACACGTTCTGAACAAGCAGAAAAAGCAGGAATTTCGGACGCTTCCGGACGTGTTAGAGCACGTGTTGTGACACGTTCTGAACAAGCAAAAAAAGCAGGAATTTTGGACGCGTCCGGTCTAATTTGTTTGGACCGTCTTAATTTGTATTGGACCGTCTTCCAATTTGTATTGGACCGTCTTATTTGTATTGGACCGTCTTCCAATTTGAATACAGACGCGTCTTCCAATTTTCAAACGGACCGTCTTCCAGAGCTGCCTAACTGGGGATAAGCATTAGAACCCTAACCACGGTGTGAAGCACTTCCGTGGGGATCGCCTTGTAACCCACGTCGGTGTCGGCCTACGGGTGGATCTCCGGATGTTGATATCTCAGGCTAGCCTGCTCCAATCACTCTGATACTTTGTCAGTATCTTCTCTGAGCCTATTAGAACTAATACAGACACTCACCAGAACCTGCCCTGGCCATCTGACAAAGTCGACTTTTCCACCCCGTGAAACTTTGACCGGCCGTATCTCCGCAACCACCAAGTAAACTGGTCCGGGGGTCAGCAAGGTTTTTGCTCTACTGGCACCAATGAACAACTTTACTTAAGACCCCAACACATGTTTCGTGTCAGCCCCTAGCGGGGAGCCCCTTGTAACCCTAACCCTAACCCTAACCCAGAATCCTGGCGGCAACTTCAAATGCCCGTATCTCCGTCAATAGAGTAAACTTTACCCCAAACTCAACGGCTTCTGGCAGCTCTCAGCCAGCTCTACAACTCTCATTAGTACAGATTTGATGGTGACTTTGATGGGTCCAAGGGAACACCTTGTAACCCTAAGACATTGAGGTTGAGGTTGAGGCTAGTGAGGTTGCAGAGGTTGAGGTTGAGGTTGAGGCTGGCTAGGTTGTGGAGGTGGAGGTCCGGGTTGCTGAGGTTGCAGGCTAGGTTGGCTAGGTTAAGGAGGTTGTCAACCTCAACAACATTGAATGATGACATACAGCCTCAACCATTTAATTTGAGATGATATGGCTATCCATTCCCTTACCTGTGGGCCCCAGTGTATGTGTCCAGCGCATCTGCAGACAAGTCAATTAGCAGAATCAACTCAAGGTCAAAAAACTTTGACGGCTCGGAAAGTTGCAATTTTTGTTAAACTTTAACAAAATTTGTAACTATTCTGGTAGCTTATAGCCCCATTGAGGTTGCCAGATCATAAGAAGGCCAAGTGGTTTTTCCTTGAGCACCAGAACCTCTAATAACCCTGAGATCCACGAGTCCCGGGTCCTGGCGAAGTTGGGCGATGTTGGCCCTCACCGGGAGAGTCTGAGGGTGGTCGGTGGACTCGGGGTCCCACTCCGGGTCGTAGGAAAGGACGGAGCGGTCATCGGGTAGGTCATCCTCGCCGTTGGTAGGTGTGGCTTCGTCCTCACCGGACCACCGGGTCTCCGGGACGTCCGGGACCAGGGGTTGGACCAGAAGCTCGCCGTTGGCGGGGTCCAGGATGGCCACGTTGGCCCGGAGTGGCCGAGTCTGGGCGGCCTTGGGGCAGTCCCGGACTGCGTGAGGGCCCCCACACCCGTAGCAGAGGTTGTTTTCCCGACGGTACTTGCGGACCTCGTCGGGAAGCTCCCGGCTGGCCAGCCCGGGACGGGGCGGATCACCCCGCTTGTTGGGGGCCTCGCGACGGGGTACCGTCAAATTGGGTGAGCGACCGCCCCGAAGTTCGGGGCGGCGTTCCGGGCGACCCGGGGCGTCCGAGTGACCCGGGGTCACCAAGCCGATTTCGTACATTCGCTGCTCGGTTCGGATGGCGGTGTCAATGTACTCGTGCAGGTCGTAGGTCTCCACGTGGAGGAGCTTCTGCCGGAGGCTCTCCCGGAGGCTAAGCTGGAAAGTCGTCAGCAATTGCTGATTATCGGTAGCGTTAGCCTTAGTGGCTAGGGCCAAGAACTCGGCAGCGTGAGCACTGACGCTTCCCGATTGACGCAGCCGCTGGAGCTTGACCCGGGCGGTGTGTCCCGGGTTAGGATCCCCGTAGGTGCGGCGGAGATCGGCGCAGAACGTGTCCCACTTGTGGAACAGGTTGATTTCCGGGCGGGCCTGGCGCAGGTTGCGGAGCCGCTCCCGGGGTACACCCGAGATATGGGCTAGGGCCCATAAGACACGGCGGGGGTCGGAGGGGAAGCGTGCCGGGTTAAGATCGAAATGGAGGGTGCATTGTTCGATGAAAGCCTCCAGCTCGTCGCGCTTACCGTCCCAGGAGGGGGCGGCAACGCTAACTTCCGGGGTCTTGACCCGGGAAGAATAGTCCTCCGTAAGGTCCCAGTTGGGAGCCACGACGGGAGCTCCCGGGGGCACCGGTTGGGGATTGGACCCGCGCTCGCCCATAAGGCGAGTAGCGCGGGCGTACCTTTCCTCCGAGGTCTCGCGTTCCGGAGAAGGGTCTCCCGGGTGCTCCATGGGCGGGAGGCCCGGTTCTGCCGGGATCGGGACGGCGGGGTCGAGGGCTCGGCCGCTGTTGAGCAGCCGGATCTGGTCGGCCAATCCTCCGACCAGGGCGGTTAGGCTCTGCACGGCGGCGACTAGCCCCTGGACGGGGTCGCCTCCTGAATCGGGACTTTCGGGGGTAGGACTGCCCGAACTCGTGACTGAGTCCGGGGAGCCGGGACGATGCTGGCTACGGGTTTGCATGGTAGCTGGAGTCTCCGCGTTGATGGCAACGGGGAGGTCGATTGTAATGTTATGCTCCTGGGGTCTTAGAACCTCGGAACGTGGCGGTGCGTCTGTGTCGAGGCCAGGGGCGTGGTACCGGGTGTTGCTCCCGGGATCGTTGCCAAGATAGCGGAGCGGGTGAGCGGGAGATCGGGAGAAGGTCTGATATTTCCACCTACTAGAGTGAGTAAGCTAAAATACAATCGACGTCCTAACGTGAGTGTGGTGGACTTAGGACGTGGGATTATGTGGCCTCCCGGATACCCCCCGGGTGATGCCGCAGTCTGCCCCCCGATCCCCGATCCGGGGCGTCATCGGGGGGACCACTCCTGCCCGCTCTGATACTAAACCCAATCACTAACTCTCCCGATATCCCAATCATAACAGCTATCTTGGCAACGATCCCGGGCGCAGCACCCAGTACCACGCCCCTGGCCTTGATACAGACGCACAGCCACGTTCCGAGGTTCCCAGACCCCAGGAGCATAACACCTTGACACCAACGCACAATGATGTTCCGAGGTTCTAAGACCCCAGGAGCATAACAGATAGCAGAGCAGGGAAGCAGGAGAGCGGGAAAAGATCTGTGATTTCCACCTATTAGAGTGAGTAAGCTAAAATACAATCAATGTATTGACCTAAGCTTGCTGGGGTCAGGTCATGAGAATATGTGGCCTCCCAGGTACCTCCTGGGAAATGCCGCAGTATGCCCCAATCCCAAATCCAGGGATCAATTGGGAAAGACTACTTCCGCCCACTGTCACACTAATTTCCACAATCCTTTCCTCCGGTACTGATGTCCATAATACTTCACCAGCAGAGAGCACTGTAAGAGATAGAGGAGTATTGAGATAACTGTTAAGCGCCAAGGGTCTGACAACCTCTTGACTGTGCGGCGTGGCGCGCGGTGTGCGAGGCTTGGGCTTGAGAGCGCGTGGCGGGAGTGGTGGCCACGAGAGTCACCAAGCACGATCCTGAGGTTAACGGTTCTACCGTTGGGTCTGATATTCGCTATTACTCAAGGTAACTAAGAATACAATCGACGATGGACTACAGGAGGGCGGCGCGCGGCTTCCCCCTTATAAGGCATCACGTGTGCCACGCGGCGCGCGCCTCCTCCTGGGACGCGTGGGCCGCGCGCAGCCTCAACTCGCGACACCTAGGGTGGACCCCTGCGTCGAGCACTACGCGGTGCGCTCCCGTCTTTGGGGCGACGCGCGGCGCGCCCCTCCATTCACAGAAACGCCCTGCGCGGCGCACTCCTGATGGCCTATGCTGCGCGGCACGCTCACTCTCCTACACGGCCTTTGGCCAGTGTTCCGGTGGCGCACTGACTGGGAACATCCGTCCAGCCGTAACAATAACGCCAATTGTTTGAGAACATGGGGCCATGGACCAAATTGGATCCACCAACAACAATGAGGCCCAAGTCAATGGTGACCACGAGGCATCATCAGTTGCTTTGTGTTTGCCGACAAAAGGCCAAACGCCCACTGTCAAGATTCGATCTCGCTGACTGCTGACTCTTCAGATTGGCCAGTGCTTCTGACTCTGTCAGTGCGTCCGCCACCTGAATGGCAAAAAACTGCCAGGTGGTAGCCAAAAATGCGGTTGTCACAAAAGAGTCATATCCGCATCATGGGCGTAAACTGATCTTAGCCAAACGTTGTCAGTCAATCACAGGCCATTGACAATCAGGTGCAGAACCGCTTCTGCTCTTAACAGCGGAAGCTCTGGTCAGATCTTTTCCCACAGAGAGAATGGCTACACACATGGACCGTGGGAAGCCAAAGTGGATTAGATCGGGCAGGTGTGCGTGTGCAAATTACCCTCCGCAAGGGCTTCTTTTGGCTAACAAAGCGTCGGAGAGATACATGCATTGTCACGCTTTTGCACAAATGTATGCGGTTTCTAGCGTGAAACTGAGATGGTATTCAAGAGAGGAACAATCCGGAACAGAGCTTAATTATATACAGGTCAGGTAGCCGTGTATGCGCCTGGCCTGCATGTGAGAGACACGTGAGCCAAGAGCTTACTTAAGCAGCGGTCAGGTGTAGACATGTTACACAAACACACTACAAGGCATTTGGATAACGAGATGATGGTATTACCAGGAGGAGTGAGCGACAATGTGAGTGTATATACAGGCCAGCTGTGCATGCCTACATGTGTCTTACATGCCTTTAGCATGTGAATGAGGCCCGTGCGATAACGTCTCGCACGAGAAGTTACGCATCGGCGTAACAAGACACCTGACACGCATAGCATGTCAAGCATGGCATGCTATTTTATCACATCGCATCGTGAGTCTGTTGGATGCCCATCTAAGGCTATCACAAACGCAAACACATCCGATACTGTAGTTTCACATAGAGCCGTCTCCTCTCTGTCTAGCCCACTGCTCATATGAAGTAGCCACTGTGGGGCCAATTCTAGTTGGCTAGCTCGCATGAAAAGACGTGCTCAAATGCATCTACATGTGATCTCGTGGAAACATCATCGTCCCCACCATGAACCCACCAGCTTTCTTTTCTCTTGGCGCAACGCACCGCATGATGTGCGGGTGACGAGTCTTGCTGCGCGCTCTTGGTGCCATGTGTGCCCGAACAAGTGAAACTGAGCCTTTCTGAGCTTACCAAGAGATCGGATGTCTTGTCGCTCATGGTCATGGCCATCTTTCCCTCTTACTCGACCTCAGTACAAACCGTCATTGTCCAAGATTGCACCTTTCCGCATCGCAATGAAGGATCCCAATGACCCCATCGACTCAAGCGAGACCAACTTATCTTGGACTTCCACACCAACACTTGCACCGTATTCATCTTTCGAATCGAATCTCCAGTCCCATGCCTCTCCGCTCCTTACCCACCCACCCCCCCTTCTTCATTGAGCACCAGTGCTACAGCCACATCAAAGTCGATCCCCCGCAGTTGATGACCATACTGAATCCGCGATTCAACATGCTTTTCAAAAAAAACTTGCTCAGCTCTCGATTGACTTGCCAAACGACCAAGGTTATGGTGCCTTGAAACAAGCGGCACTCCAGATCCAGCTTCTACAACAACAAGTCGAGAATGAAAGAAGAGCGAAGGAGGTGGCAGAGCAGCGAGCTGAGGTGGAAAGGCGCCGTAGAGAGGAGGCAGAACAGCGAGAAGATTGGCATATAACCATTTGAGAGCTCGCCGAGTTCGTCAATGACTTGATTCTCCAAGACATTTACTCCCTTGTCGATCCTAAGGAGCGGCTTCGTATGGGCAGCGTCCCCAGCAAATCGAAACCATCGACCCGGAAATCTGCTCGCAAACGTATTGTACCCAACGAGCTTTGTTACGATGATGCAATGCGATCTGGCACTGCTACGCTAGGCAGCATACCCGATGCCTCGGACAGGCATCGCACTGTTTCGATGACGGTATCACAGATGTCCTTGCTGAGGCGGACCGAGAAGCAAACCAAATGGTACCGATTGGAAAACCCGGCGGCACACTGTCGGAGGTTTTTCCGTTGCTGCGGGGCTCGAAGCTATGCTTAACGCGCTCGACGTCTTGGTGTCGACTCAAATGGCATCAAAAGCAACTTTGGGTGAGCCTGGTGACCTCAGATAGGACTCCATTGACATCCTCGTCGACAAGCTTGTTGACATGTTTCCGCACATTCCTTGTGTCGGCGATCCCAGCCTTGATCGGCTCACGATGTTAGGATGGCCGATGATGGTCGATCGGCGATATCGAAGCTTCCCGCAGGAGCTCTTTAGCTCCTTCATGCATGTGCCCCGTCCTATCTGTCCGTTCCATCACAGGGTAAGGCACGCAAAAGGAAGGCGTACGGTTCAGTCAGTTACAATCAACCATTACCTTACAGTCATCTGTCTTTACAGTCCTTGTTGTCCTGATTCTTGATACCTGTGCCTTACCAATCCTGAGTGGCATTCGAACTGCTTCCAACAGCAGCCTGCTTATGACAGGTAGTAGCAGAGCGCTTGGAACTTGGATCCTGCGGAATTATCTGGCAGAAAGGCTCAAAAGCGGGGCTCAACGGGCTCTTTGTGGATTGCAGGAAATGGAAGTGGTCATACCATATGCGATAGAGACTGCGGGAAAGGCGGATTTAAACAGTGGCGAGCAACGGAGATGATTGTCGTCATGCAAGACACTCACCCCACACGTGCTCAAATATCTGGAAATTGAATTCACTGGCTTTTGCTCGCTTGACTGCTCTCGACACAATGTGAAGAAGCAGTTTCACACCTTTGCTTTGCACACGCTACCACTCGCGACTGCCGCAGACTGCTGTGTCCTTAGGCGACACTTTGAACCTGAGTCGACGTATCGATACAGGAACAACATCATCGACTGCGAACTGATTCGGGAACGTAGGCTGCAAAGCTTGCCACTGAGACGCAACAGTGCAAAGCGCGAGACGACAACAAAGAAGTGCTTCAAGGATGAACACAAGTCGAAAAACGGACGCAAGAGGGGGAGAAGAGGTGAAAGAGACAAGCATGGAAAGAGATGGGGGGCTAACAAGCTCGCTGATGCAAGACGAGCAATGCGCACCTTTTGCACCAAATCGTAGCTGATCGTGATCAAAGGTGCCATCAGGCGGCCATTGAACCACGCTTTCAAGCGATGAAAGCGTCTTGCAAGTCCTGCAGGACGACGCTTTTCAAATGGGGGCACCACGACAAGTGCCTTGCACTCACGTCGTCGTGCAATACTCCAGTGTGTATCATGAGCGAGTTTTTGCAGATCTCGGGTAGCTTGAAGTCGTCCCCTTGCTGCAACGAAGCAGGTAGTGCTGCCCGTGCCTGTTCCCATGCCCCTTCCGACTCGAGACTCTCACCGTGGTACGAAGTGAGCAAAAATGTATCGCAAGCGAGGCCACGCTCCACCTGACCTTGAACGGGCCAGAATGGATACATGAGATCATCATGCTCTGCCGAGGGCTTGATGATTCCGAACGAGATAGGCACTGCCAGTGGAACGGCGTCTTCCATCGCGACCAAATCGGGGTTGTCGTTGATGAGCGGAATTCGTGGGTAACCCTTGTGCCAGGCCTGGCTCTGCATGCATTGCTTCCAGATGTGCTCGTACATTTTGGCTTCCGACTCAAGCGCCGAATTGAGCAAGAAGCCGGTACCCTTTGCTGCAAAAGCGTAGCCTGTCTGAGGAGAAACGACACGGAAAAGCTGCCAAGATGAACCAGAGACCCCCAGAATAGGCTCCATAACCTCAATGATCTTGCCGTACCTCAGTTGCTCTTGGACGCAAGTGAGGACCGTATCAACGTCAAGCAAGTGACCATGCTGGCTATGGTCGCAACCCATTGTCTTGCAGTGCAGGCTAGCGTTGGGGCAATCGGGATCCATCTTGTACCCGAGCTTGAGACCCAGCAGACAGGCAGGGCTGCAGAACATGTCCGTGGGCAGGTTTTCTCCGCGTAGGCGATAAGGGCCAGGCTCTTCAGCAAATTCTACCATGTTCGCTTCAGAGTGATCGTCGCGATCAAGATGGCCGGCATTCTCAGCAACCGTTCCTTCGGGCTCACACGCCACGCCAAATAAGCTGGCGGCTGACGCTCGCCTCGGATTCGAATCCAGCGTGGTCGAATCCAGCGTGGTTTGTGGAGAACTGTATTTTGCTGATCCGAACGAGAAGCGAGGCAAGGACGGCCGAGAGGAGGAGATGGCAGAGCCGGAGTTTAGACTGGTCGGAGATGTTGAGCTTGCGCCGATCGGAACGGTGGACGGCTTGCGAGGCTGGAGCAGCTCCACCGCCTGTTGAGGTGCGTCGCGACCAACAGGAGAACCGCCAGGGCTCAGGATGCCGCGTGGACGATCGTCACTATAGGCCATTTCTACTCCTCTGAGGAGGCTTTGTTCAGGAACTTGACCATCCTGATGCTCGTTGTCCCTGTCGCTGTCCCGGTCGTTGTCGTTGTCGCTGTCATTGTCGTCATCACGTCGTGACGAGAGAGTGTCGTCGTGGTGAACATGGTCGTTTCTGTGGGGACTAGAGCCGTTTTCCGAGCTGGTGGTGAACGTGGCAGTGCTGTTGCGAGCACCCTTGTTTGGACGGACCTTGATGACGCGTTTCCTTTTTTTCGGACAAAAACTTGGGAAATCGCCTGACCTGAGCGTCGCAACCCATGCCCCTTCGACTCGCTTGATGAGCTGCTGGTCGCTGGTGCGAGGCACGAGACCACGCAGGAGTGCGGCAACCAGAGCTGGCAACATGTCATGCGGTCGCCACTTCATGTGCAACGACGACGACTGGTTGTCGTTTCGACGGACAATGTAGTAGCGATAGATGGTGGGATGGTCAAAGTCAAGCCAGAAAAATACGCAGACGTCGCCGATGGCAAAGACGCTGGAAGAACAGCCGTGTTGCAAAGCATAGGTAAAGCTCTGACTGATGGCGCCGTAACCGTAGCGATCGACTCGCTTGTCTTTGATCATTTCCTCGACGTTGATACTGCCGCCTCGATCGTCGCGGCTACCAGGGAGCCTGTGATCGTCGAAGAGTTTGATGATCTTTCGGGTGAGTTCGGGCGAGTATGCCTTTAGCTCAGTGATGAGACAAGCATGCTTCCGGCCCAATAGATCCTGGCGTAAGATGGTGTGATCGCATCGGAAAGGAATGAGCTTCATTGACGTGTCGTCAACCGGGTCATGGCATCGAGTGTCAAAGGATTGGGGTCGGTGGAGGGGAACGGAGGTCGAGAACGGCGTCGACTCACTCGAGGTGGCGGGAGTGTCGGTAGCTGCCATTGGCGTCGACCCATTTTGGACGAGGCCATTTTGATCAAAGAAATCGTCGTGGGAAATCAAGGAAGAAGAGCGCGAGGGACGCGTTGGAATCGATTGCGCGCGCGAAATTATGACGGGACCAATGTCGACGCTGATGGAAGCAGAAGCGCTCTGGTTGTGAGCAGATCGTGTCTCGTCGGCCTGCTCAACCAGGGTTGCAAGAGTTTGTCCAGGCGATTGAACTGCTTGTAGGCTGCGGTACGGTGGTTCGACTTGTGATCGTGCTTGCGCTTGCTTTTGCTTGACCTTGATTATTGTTCGGTTATCTATGGCAATCTGACGCTTCCTCGAGATGATAGTGGGCGGTTCCCTGTCGGAGGACAACACCTCTCCCTCTGCCGGCCAGTCGAGGTCTGGAAAAGCGGATTGAAGGCCTCGTAGCTTGCAAGCCAGATCCGGTGGTAGACGGCCAGGATGCTTGATGTAAAGGTGAAAGGTTTGGACTAGATCTATAATTGCAACGGCGACAACGTTATGCCAAAGCTTTGAAAACTTGCTTTCGTCGGCGAAATCGTTTTGGACAATGTGTTGGGTACGAAGGTGATCCCAAACGCGCTTGTGCATCGACGGGGATTCCAGACCGTGATCGCAAATGTACGCCAACAGATCGTCGACCGCCTCGATCTGAGCCGCGAAAGTATCATCGTGCACTAGATGGTGCGGAAGCTTTTTCTCGAGGTGAGGTTCAGAGCCACCCGAGGGCTTGCCCTGCCTGCCGTTGGGAATGTCGACTAAAAGCGCCCGATCGATGTCGTCTCTGACCTGGATGTAGGAAACGCCGTCCTTTTGGCCCGGAAGTTTTGCGTGATGGAGACGAATGCGGCCTGACAGTTTTTTCCACTTCTCGACCAAATTCTCCATGGTGGCTTGGTGTCTTGGATGCCACTCTGACCAGTCGAAAGTGTTGATGACGGGAGTATTGATGATGGCAGCAGTGGTGGTTGTGGTGGTGATGGTGGTGGTGGTGACGAGCGAGGAGAAGAAGCGGAGGAGCAAGACGCGACTCAGCTTTGACTGCCAGCTTGGAAAGCAGAAATGGAGCGCAGCGTAGCGCAGCGCGATTCTGTATTCGGCGCGCTTCCGCACCGCTTGTCTGGTTATGCTTTGTGACTTGTTGTCACGTGCACGTGACTGAGAGTGTTACACGAACACGCTACAAGGCCTTCGGATAACAAGAAGATGGTATTCAAGAGGAAGGAGTGGCGACAATGCGAGTGTATATACAGGCCAGCCGATTCTAACTACATGCGCCTCACATGCCGTGAGGCATGTGAATGGGCTCGCGCGATAGTGTCTCGTGCGAGAAGTTACGCATCGGCGTAACAGAGAGCCTCATGTTTCGTCCCCTGCTCAGGCCAAGGCTATGTTCGTTCTCTTGCGTTCTCTTGTATCTATACACAAGGCTCACTCTTCACGGATTTCCCCCGAAATGGTATCCTTGCTCAATCAATCTAGCATGCAAGCGTGTGCTCGTCTGACACTCGTCGACTCTGGCCACGACGAAGAGTGTGACTAGCCAGAGTGGCTGCCAGGCGTGGCTGCCAGAGGGAGATGAAAGCGCAAATGAAGCGCGAGTTAACTGACCTTTTCTATAATTCCAACATCCTCGTACTAGCACAATGTGGGAGATGGGCTAATTTCGGGTTGATCCGATCCGATTCGACCCACTTCAATTCAGTTCAACGCAGCGCAGCGCAACGCATCGCAACGTAATGCGATTCAAGCCAATGCAAGACAAGGTCAAGGCATTTGTATGATTCGGCAGCAAGCCGGAACCGTGACCAATTCGGATCATGCCAGACCAGACGAGACAAATCCATCCGGCACCGACTATGTTTGCAAGATCACCAGAGCGCAAGGTGTGCACATGCAGCTTTGCTGAGGTGCAGTGAATCAAGACCCTGTTCGCACGACTCGCTGCGCAGAGGCGGTGCGCACCTTGTGCCCTACTACGAATCACTCACACTCACACTCACACTCACACTCACACTCACAACCACAACCACAATCACATGCAAACTCACAATCACACTCACATTCACAATCGCATTCACAATCACATCGACATTCACACTCACACTCACAAACACATTCGATGCGCGACAGTAGTAGAGCTTGGCTTGCATACAGCTCGTCGAATTATCGGATCTGACCGACGAGACGAACGAACGGATCCAGAAACGCGCGCATGTGCAGGTCACGGGCTCCTGCACAAACCCCTGACCTGAATCGGAGACGCCAGCATCATAGATCGATACGCATCGGTCATCGCTTATCGCGAGCCGATACCGGCCATGATCAGATCACCGTGAGAAGCTTGTACGTGCCAAGTTACCTCGACTTGACCAACATCAAGCTATAGTAGAGAAGCCAAACGCCGAATGTACTCACAGTAGCTCCGAGTCTGAACAAGGCCAAATGCTCAGCACTCCAGCCACATAACCTCAATTACTCACTACTAGCACTTGCTCTTGTCGTCTTTTCGCAAAGTCAAAGCGGGAATCACATCACGCTTTCATGCACAAAACCATCAGCAACAAAAGGACGCATGAGTTTTTAAGACTTGCATTCTCAACCAGCCACCTTCGCACGAGCATTTCGATGCCTGGCTTAGTACCAGCTGGCCCGTTCAAAATCGATCAAAACAATTGCCTTCAGCCGATCGCACCAAAGCATGTTGCCAAGATGCAAATCTTTGTGTCGAATCCCCCACGTCCTCAATCCTTGTGCGCACTGTGTCTGAACTTGCTCCAGCAGCTTTCCCAGACCACCAGAGGCTCGATCCGGGGCGCTCAGTCTTGCAACGAGCTTTTTCTGAGCTCGACGACGTCCAAGGTGGTGAGAATGGTACAAGAGGAGCAGCCAGATGTTGTAGCAGTCGTCGCTATCATCGAACCTCAGCGGATAAATGGTGCCGTCATTCTCCTCGGTGGGCTCGATAAGTCCACACGAGACGGAACACCTCAAACTACGGACTACCCGTCTCCGCTTCGGTCAACAGTCATGCGCCGTGCAGCAGAGATGAATGAGTTGTGCAGCCGCATGTTGCCGTCTCTCTCCCTCTCTTCTCCTCTTCGATCACTTTGCCCGCCCAAACCAACTTGTAATGACCGCGCATACGCTATAATGACCTTTGCAATCTTCTTTGCCGCGGCACAATCACGAGTCAGAGCATCTGGTGGGACCGGCCAAATCCTGAAAGAGTCGTCGAATCTGATGTGGCTGAAATCTTTGAGTGTGAGCTGCATCGGTCACAGAACTGTGATTGCTTGCAGACCGACAACCCTCCGCTTGATGCAACACCAGCGTGTAGCACCGCACCCCAAAGGAGGCGCAGAAACATCTCGTCAAACAGGTGCTTGACTCGTGTGGGAGAGAGTGAGATGACGCTACCCCAACTGGCGTGACGATATGACACTACTTGCAACTTTGCATTGTCACACTCGATTGCGCACCGAAACGTTGCGCACCGAAACGTTATGTTGCGCCATGTTCACGACGCGAGCTGCGCGCCTGATGCACATGCAGACCGCCTCAACTTGGTTCGACCAGCCCTTTGTCTTTGCACTTTGGACTCGTCACAAGACAAAGCGATAACGGAATGCCAGTAGTGGCTCTCTTTCAACCCCCTCTTGCATCCTTCGCTCCCGATCATTCCTTGTTTTCGTCTAACAAGACCAGACCTCGCTACAGGCTGGATACGCCACCCGTCCCAGCATCCTGAGCAGCAGGCTATGCGCGCAGTTTCCGTCTCGGCTAAAGGCATTGCACCCAGTCATGCTGCCAAACAAATGGCCAATGGAGCGATGGTGCGTAGGAAGCGTCGCTACGGTCCCAAGCCCGAACCTCCCTATCAGTGCTTGTGTGGAAAGATCTTCAAGCGACACGAGCACATGCTTCGGCACCACCGCGCCGCTCATGACGATCAGATCAAGTACGAGTGTTATGTTTGTGGCAAGTGCTTTCGTCGTCAAGATGTGATGCGTCGCCACACCATGACGCACGCCAATCGAAGTCGTCTGCAGAGTAAGACGCGTTCCGTGGCTTCAAGTCGGACGTCAGCCAGTGTCGCTCGCCAGTCTTGCACCAACATGGACACCACCGTCCTAGTCGACAACAAGCCTACGGTGGGTGGAGGTTACCAGAGGGAGCAAGAGCAAGGGCGCCTCGGATATCCAGGAGCGATGCAAGACGACATGCTCGAAGATCCAACTTTGCGCGTCGGACTTGCTGAGTATCCGGCCACACCCACCTCAGCAAGTTACAATGAGGATCATCACATCGCTGCTGCTCAGCTTTCCATGACGTACAATGGCGCTCAATACACCTATCCTTCGCATGTCAGCATGCAGCAGAGCGGATACTGGTCCGAGATGAGCGAGCCGATCTATGGCCGTGCTGGAGAGTGGGATTTGGTTGAGGCTCCCTACAATCGCATCAGTACTTCGATGTCACCTCCACCACCTCTATACGCTCAAGCGAGCGGGCTTGCTCCTCCGGAGGCACTAGAGCCTCCACTGCCTAGCCTTGCCGTCCCTCGTCTGAATATGGACATGCACGCGCTGCCCAGTCTCGCTGAGATCGACAGCATGAATCTTGGTCACGAGGCTGATCACTATGCTCAAGGCTGGCATGGGGGCTATCCTGTTGAGCACGGTGCCATGCATGTGACCGAGTCCGAGTGGAGCGAGCAAAGCCCTTCTGGACAAAGTCCTTCTCCTTCTGCTTCACCAATCTGGAGTCAGAAGAAAGACCTCACGAAGCGAGAAGGGGCAAGTTTGGCGTCCAACGGAACTCCTGCAGGTACAAACCAACAGTTCTTGTCTGACCCTGCTACTCGTTGGCCGCAGCCTCAGCAACAACAGCAGCAGCAGCAGCAGTCCTTGTACCATTCCCAACCTATCCAGCAAGGATCTCTGGTCATGAGAGAGTCATCCGGACATCCAAAGCCGTATGGCAGCCCCGATCAAGAGCCCCGACGACGCCTTCCAGCAATTCATCCTTCAGACGCCTACTTCGAACCAAATCTGGACGGCCACAATGACAAGTCAGAGACGTATGGCGAGCTGGGAAGCATGGATCCCGGTCTCTTTGATGCGAACCATGGCCATGACAATTCGACGACTCTTGGGGTCTTGTCTGGTGGATCCGCAACCAGCCTTACCTCGCTTTCGTATCATACACGGCCGCTTGAGGCCTCGAACATCCAAGTATACCAGACCAAGGCCGGATTGAGTGATAAGGGGGACACCTCGTCGCAGCCGCTTGATTCAGGCTTTTCGCTGATGGAAGCAACCGGCCATGTTTCACCTCGAAGTCAAGAGCGCAGCAGCAGTGACGGTGTCAGATACAATCGAGGCTACGAAGGTCGAAGGAAAGGACTGTTCATCAATCCATTTCTTACGCATGGTAATTAAAGGCCAAATACCGCATCATATCAGACGCATGATCCCGAAAGCGTTGGGACAAACGCTACTGCTGGAATCCACCGTGTTTTACAGCAGTCGAATGGCTTGTGATCTGCTCGGCTCCGATTGAGTATTCCCTGACAAGTGGGAAGTGGCGTTTAGCTCCATGGATATTCAAAGTATCCGAGGCATCCTGGTGAGGCACCTCAGTGAAGGCGATGGGTGCAGTGCGACACCGCAATTTTATGCTGCCGCTCCACTATACTGATCGCTCCGCGGTCATCTCATCAAGCTTCATGATCCGGAAGTGGCCGGAATGGCTTGCAGAGCGAGTGCTCTCGACGATGAGTGAGTGTCACGCCCGCAGATTCAAGTTTGTGTCTGAGCGCCATCCACACAAGGACGAGGCTCTCTTACCTAATCGTTCCTGCCTTCCTCCTGCTTGTCGTGACAGGACCCGGGTTCCTAGTCCTGGACGGGTACCTCGCTCTTTGCCTAATACTTTCCCGCAAAACCCCACATGGATTGAACTTGTTGAATCGTACCGTGGCGATCAGGCTGTGACGACCGACTAATCTGAGATTTCCGATCAAAGGTAAAGACAGGACATCACCGTGGTTTGAGACAAGGATGTGTGTTTCTTGAAGGTGGCACGTCAGAAGTCAACGGGGTACGTGCACATTACATTGTTGGGAATCGGCAATTCCGTCACACCGGTCGAGCCGATATGTGTTGGTTGTGTCGATCGAATGCCACACGAAGGTGGTAAAGCACTGGTGTTAGGACCTACGACCACAAGGCTAGTAGAGACAGGTATGATAAGAATGATTGGATGATGATGTAACTGATTAAACCGTATGACTTCTTTTGTGTGCTTTACCCTGTGGTGAGACAGACAATTAATCGAGTAGACGGATCATATACATATGCAGTTCATAGGCTCCTGCACGAAGCTCCTGTATCGGCGATGTAGGCCTCGCCGATCAACGTCATCAGCCACTAAGATCGGCCGATCGGGGCGTCGGGATCCGCCGATAGGTCAAAATTGAAGAGACAGCGACAGCGATGGCTAAGTTTTCCAACGCGATTGCGTGCCAGAAATACGAAAAACACAAAATAATCAACCAAAACAAAAGCAAACTGCAAGAATCGAACCTGAGGTCTTGCCGGTGACACCGCTCTTCTCTGCGCTTGACCGGCCCCTACGGCGGGCCGGGAGCCTGAAGATACTGAACAGCGAGCCAGAGCCAGCGAGCCAGCAAGCCAGCGAGCCACCTCGCTGACCCACAATCTAACAGTTATCCCAATTTCCAAAGTTTTGACAGTGAACAGCGACAACTTGTCGCCGCAAAGGCGGCAAAATTTTGGAACGACCAAATTTCGCGCTCAAGTCAAAGCTGGGATGGATGGTCAACATTTTTGAGGGCTAGAAAAGGTTACAATTGCGCGGTGCGAGATGTTCGACATTTTCTCACATCCTTTTGACAATTCTCGCTTTTTTTTTCATACTTGACACCACCGTTCTGCAGCCTGTAATGTTGCAGAGTAAACGATGCAAAAGCCTCTTCGATCAAGAAAGCTACAGGATTGTGTTTGGATGCGATATACAGATTCGTAGAAAATGGATGGCAACAAGCACCCGACATTGAGTTGTCGCCTTGGAATTTGTCGTCATCATCATTTGCTCGCGGACCATAGCCCTTTTCGGCCCAAAAAGTTAGTAATGTCCTCGCCAAGATCGAATCCAGCATCCTCTAGTGTGTCGCAGCAGTAGATTCGGCGAATGTAGTTGATGAGAGGGTTCAAGACATCGCATTCGTTGAGCTCTGCAGCGCAGACAGCCCGGCATCATTGACTTTGCTAGGTGTGAGTGGGGATTGTGCAACATTGTTGGTCGCTGTAGCTGCTGTTGGAGTTTGCATGGTGTCTTCAATGTCAATAGGTACAAACAGCACTTGATCGCTGTCATCAGAGTCGTAGTCGGTGTCTTCGATAACGATGTTCGGAATGTTGACTTGAACGTTCATGTCGAGTATTATAACTCGCTTGTTGACTTGATTGCAAGCGACCTTGCTGATTTGGGTCTGCTTGTCGCTATTGACTCTTTCAAATCTATCACTTTTGTCTTGATCTTTGTCTTTGCTGTCCGAGGTGACCAAAACTAGGTCATTGTTGTGATATTGTTGAAGACATGTTCTGATTGGTGCTCCTTTGCTTGGACCAAGGAGATTGTCGACCTTGTTATCTGAGGTCGTCATGACTTTGAAGAACTCCTGGAGCGAGGAGAAGGGAGAAGGAATAGCGGAGATTTGTGAGGGCAAATTGGGCCTCGATGTGGTTAGCAAAGTCGGTAGGTATGTCAGAGGGGAAGGGTTGCAATGACTTTGTGTATTGTGGGGCCTTCTTATTCGACATGCTTCTCCTACTTCCGCATCGCTTTCCGCATTGCATTGCTTTGTTGATTTGTCTTGCGCCTTTGTTCTTGGTTTGCTCTGCTAAGTTGGCTTGGACTTGCGTTTTTGCGCAATTAGATAAAGACTTGCTGAACCAACTCTTCTGCATCACATATAGCCCTCCACTTGTTGAGCGGAGCGACGTCTTAATATAAAGTTTTGCGCCGTTTTCTTTTTAACTCTTCACATATGTTTTTGGTGGAATTCACCGACTCATGTCCGTTCAACATGTGATCAAGTTATTTAAATTTTTTGCCCCTCCAGACTGACGGAAGGCAAGGTGGAGTCGATTTTTTGGCACATTTGTTCCTTTCAAATTTGTTTGCGGTGTTGTGGCGACCGACCCCTTTCGTCAAGTCACACTAGTTGTGCGTCCGTGATCTCGGTCGATTGCCGTTGAAATTTCCATCGAGCGTCTGCGTCTGCGTCCTCAGAGTAGTCTCGGTCTTTCATGTTGGCACAGCCACTCGGTTCTCTCCCGAAAGCTTAATTATGGAGGCACAGTTGCTTCCGATATTCATCAATAATGATAAATATGGTTCGGTCAGAAATCAAATCACTTTTTTTTTGCCTCTGCCACTTGTTCCGCGGGTGGCTTGGGGCGATGTGAAGAGCAGGGGCACGGCGGTGATGTCATTGGCCGCCGACCTTGATCCTTGCTTGTGTTTCTGAAACCCAACTAAGCCACACAAGCACAGACACTTTTGTGATGAACCGATTTTAGCTTATTTAGCTTGTTCAGACCCCGCACATGAGTGGATGGATGGTCACCGAGACAAACCAACCCGCAAGAATGAGCCCAAAGTCAAGTCATACGATCGCGACGTGGACGTTGCTGTTGACCATTATGATTAGTGAATTTGGAACCCCGCTCTCTCAGCAATGTCATGTACGCGGTTTGCTGCCATCTCCGTCCGAGGAGGAATGCAAAATATGCCACCAGCAAGATGAAACCAACCAGACTGAGCACAACAGGCATGCGACACCACCAACCTTGTCGGTTTTGGCTTGGGCTCGTGTTGCTTGGTCCGATATCTTGGCGCTGGATCGGATCGCTGACAGAGTCGCAAGTTTCCACATGTGCCTCGATGGCTTGCGGGCCAGTAGAATCACAGCGGGGAATGTCGACCCAATCTTCCGTATCGCCCGCACCAGGTTCAGTCGGTAGAGTTTGTTGTTGTGTAGCAAGATCGTGCGCTTCAGGATTGTTTTGCGCTTGGTGATCGTGCCGGTAAGCTACAGAGCTATCAAAGCAGCTGTTGTCCATTTGGCCGTCGCTTTCATCGTCGCAAGGTAGCATCGGAGAGCTACTGCGAGTCCATAACTGGACGTTGTTGGGTGAATGGCGCGCCTTCTTGGCTACATGGAAATGTTCGATTTCGTCGTCTTCAATTCGACGCCGAGACCTTGATGTTGTTTGCACCAAAGTGGGTGCCGTCGAAGTGGGGACCCAAGTGGCCTGTCGTCGCTGCGATGTCTTCCATTGGTCAAACAGATGCTGAGCCATCGAGATATCTCTGTTTACCGTCAGGGTGTCGTTACTATTGCCAACGCGGTAAGTCTCTGGGGGATACGAGGCGTGGACGGTTTTGGCCGTCTCGGTCATCCAGCCGTTTGGACGCTGAGTTGCAGCCGACTCACTGACTCCGTGTTTGGTCAGTAGGTAGCGGAGAGCGAGTTGAGCAGCTTGCATCAGAAAGTCGGCAAAGTCTGCTCCGAAGATGAGCATGTGCGTTGAAGCGAGCGAGTCGAGGTCCGCAACCACTTGAGACGCTGTGGCTCGCGATCGGCCCGTGCCGTCGCTCGTTTCTGCGCTAGGAGTCAGGAGCTCAGCGAAGCAGCGTCGCAGCTTTCGGTGACACTTTTTGACATGCGGGGCGTTCAGGTCAACGTCGCGAACCAGTGCTGTACACTGTTGGTCCAGAACTACATTGAGGAGAATCTTTACCTTTCGTAATCCAAAGCGGCGTAAGGCTGTCCACAAGTGGTCGAGATAGGTTTCGAGCATGTGCATATGTTGACCTTGACCATCAATGTCTTTGAGCAGTCGAAGCTCACCAGAATCGTTCGCGAAAAAGCTTTGCACCTTTCCCAAGCTGGCGTTGTTCGAATTGAAGGCTCTCTTTAAAACACAGCGCTGCATCGGGGAAGTCGACAGTGGATGCTGCTTTGAGCCTACAGGCTTTGCGTCGAGTGGCATGGCGCAGAAGGGTGCTTGGTGCTCGGTGCAGAAGTCACACTCTCCAGGCGGTCGTATGGTGGAAACTCGCATGAGACCGAGTCCCTCAACAAAAGTTTCAAATGACTTTCTGAGCGACGGGGTGAGCGTAGGGTAGCTGTTGCGACAAATGGCCAATTCGGTGTGGTAGCTCAGTCGGCCCGGAAAGTATCGCTTGAACACCTGGTACCACTGCGCCTCCTTCTTGGGACGGACAGAGGACTCGACCCGGCGAGAAGATGCAACCACGGATTCAAGGCGTCGGAGTGTATTTCGATCTTGACGAGACAGACTATCGGACGAGGACGATGCAGTTGAAGTGTTGATTTCGACCGAAGATCTGCTTGACGAAGAGCTTGTGAGGGAAGCATGACGTCCATAGACCCGTGAACAAGTTGAAGATGGTGAAGACGACGATCGCGAAAATCTTGTAGTTCTGTGTGGCGGCATCTTAGGAGGAGGTGAATTCCAGCAATTCAAACTCCGGACATGGGAAGCATCTGGATGGCAGTCTTGGACGGAGGTGAGGTGTGCAAAGCAGATGGAGGAGGAGCGGACGAGAGGAAGCTTGTGTCTTGTGCAACATTGTTCTTGTATTTATTCCTTTTTCTTGTTCTTGTTCTTGTTCTTGTTCTTGTGTTCTTGTTTTCCTTCTTTTCATTTTTCCTGTATTCTTTTGTTTCTACGTGACGAAGCCAAGCGCAAAAATAAAGTCATACAATACGCTGCGTTCTGCGCTTTCATGCGCACGGACTCGCGTGCTGCTCTCTTTCTCTATCACACACATACCGTATACCCACAAATCACACAGAGGTCAAAGGCGAGTAAGAGGCGAACCAGATTTAAGCAACAGAGAAAGGCAATGTCGGATCATTAAGATTCTGTTGTTGGATAGTATGACCAAATAGTCGCACAAGATTGGTAGAGCACTGGTATTAGGGACCGGACTAGGAACAAGTTATGTAAAGACAGTGGTTGTGTTATGATGTCTAGCTAACCCGTATGACTTCCTTTATGTGCTCTACCTCGCAACAAAACAGACAGGCAAGACAAACCAGCAAGAACATGCGCATGCACGAGACTCCTGTATCGGCGATCTAATATCGCGAGCCGATCAAGGCTGGGATCGCCAACATCTGTTCCTCCGTGCATCTCATAACGCGACTACCTGGCCCATAAAGTGAAACCATGTGATCAACATTGTTTCATAAACTTAGCTGTTGTGCGATGAAACCATAGAGTGAAATACCATCCTAGCGCGACTCGCCAGTAGCTGGTCAGTGCGTGCAGGCAATCAAGCAATCACTCATTGTACACAGGCTTCACTGGATGAGTTTCGTTCCAAAATCATGTTTCAAGCGGCTGTCACGTTATGCAGTCTTGCTATGTTATGGACCATGCTGATACACGTACAGTATAAGGGTGAAAGGTTGTGTTATGACGTCCACGGGGGACCATGTTGGCATCCAGCAAGCCAAGCCGAATCTATTGTTATGGGCTCGATCGCAATTGAGATAGTATTTGAGGACTGCAAAACAGGGGCATCAGATGTCGGAATCCAACACCAGTAAAGGCGATATCAGACCCGACCGCGACCGCGTTGGAGCATAAAGCATCCCACAGTCATGGGCGTCGTGTCAAAGATCTCGAGCTCGAAGCCGCAATAAGCTTCAAGTTGCTCGTGGGAGACGGGTTGAAAGTAGAACACAGTCACCATCCACAAGAGACGCAAGAGATTGCAGCCGATTATGATCAGCTCCACCAGATTGATGTGAAGTGACGCCAGGGTCAATGCTTTCGCAGCAAAGATGATCCATTTGAGTTCATGACTGAGTTCATGACGCTGACGCTGACCGTGTGCGCGTGATTGGCTGCTTGACCTACTGGATTCGCGCATAGCATGTTTCAAGTCGGTGTGCGATATGGTTTGGGTCTCGTGGTGATCCAATTGTATGAGCCGGTGTTGATGGTGCGCGACCGACGCAAGGTCAGAGCGTGCACGCGTCCGACTGCCAATGGTCCCGATCGGACTTTGAAAGGGCGCAAGAGGCTGATCGAGAGAGCCATGTACTGGCAAAATTGGATTCATGGCTGGGCTGCAAGTGCTTGCATTGCTTTGGGTCGAGACGGCAAGAGCAGCAATCATCTCCTCAGATCCTTGTCGGAACAGGTAGAGGTAGCCAACGGTGTTGAAAGTATCAGAGCTGTGCATCGACTCATCTGATGAAGAAGGTGCGCGAGTCACTACAGGGTCAAGTGGCGAACCCAAATCCGTTGACTGCTCGTCATCGTCGTGGTTCTCGTCCTCTTTGCTGGGGTTCGAGCCCGAGTTTGCAAAAAGGACAAGCTGGCGATTAGCTGCTCCATTTCGGTCGTCACGCTGATCTGCTCGGCGGTTGGAATCTTTTTGTCTCTGTCTGTGATGCAACAAGATCACATCTCGATCGCTACCGTGCCAGTAAGAGAAGAAGTGGAACGGTTGCTGGCGCAAAGCCAGCAAAGCGAGATCGCGATCCATTGTACCATGCACCATGATTCTGATACGACGAGCAGCCACACCTGCCAGCTTGAAATGGCCCTGGATCTCGAAATCGGCGTAGGAAGCATCATTGGAGCTTCCATTCGATTCTGTCGTGCGCGGGAAAGGGATGGAATTGATGTCACGAGCCGAGACCATCTGCCACAGTGAATTGGCCGAGGTTGATGACGATGACGATGACGATGACATTGTCAAAGTCCCTGAAAAAGAGTGAGTCTCTGAGAGGCATAACGAAAGAAAGAAAAAGAAAGCGAGAAGGCAAGAAGGCAAGAAGGCAAGCAAGAAGCAGGTAGGCGCCAAGGAGCTTAGCTTGTACTGTACAGAACTGTACAAAGCTGTACACTACGCCAACTCGCAGAATTGGTACAAATGAGAAGAACGAATACAACAACAACGGCGCGCTTCCTGTTAGTGTTCTTGTAGTAGTAGTCAAAATTGTGCGGTACCTCCTTGTGTTTTTGGTACTCGACGCTCTGCGTGCGTTAGCAATCTTGTTTTGCGCACTGTACTGTACTTGTGTGTGCGCAGCATTAAAATCATTACTTGTTCTTGTATTTTTGTTGCTTCTTTTTTCTTACAAAATTGACAAAGTTACAGTAAATGCATGACGCAGACCGTACCGTAAGGACGTGCGCGTCTGGGCTGAGATGGGCTGGATTTACTGAATCGGCCGGTTCCACTTGTCCGACGAAGTAAACAAAATCAACAAATTATTGGCGAAAAAAATACACAAACACAAATAAAACAAGAAATTGACGGGACGAGTTGGACTGAGCTTCTGACACATTTGTGCAAAAACAGTTTACTGTATTATTAATAAAGCAATCGAGCCGATCTCCGATCTCAGAAGTTCGTGGCTGTGATCACGATTCACTTCCAATTTCGGGAGTCCAATTTCGGGTTTCGGTGAATCGTTTGTCACCGACGCGCACACGCAGCTGCATGGACCCACCAACGTGGACTGCCAATCCTTTATTGCCGCCCACCACCATCATCGTATCAGCCAACTATGGCGACCACTATAGGTATGCTTCGCGCACGCTCTTGAACTCGCACCAAAGAGCTTGCATACCATTCATGCTCGCATTCCGCATTTTTCACTCCGCTTCCCGTTCATGAAGCTACCCGTGCCACGCTCATCCTCCTCGCGTCCAGCGCTGCTGGAAGCCGACAATCGTGATCAAGACGAACAAGACGACCAAGACGGGCGACTAGAGGCGGAGGCGGAGGCAGAGGCGGAGGCAGAGGCAGAGGCGGAGGCGGAGGCGGATGGGGATGAGCTGGATACTCAGGATAGCAACGTCACCAACACGGGCAGAGGCTGCGATTTCAGCGCGTCTGACGTAGATCAGACACCATCCGATGAGACAAGTGCTCGGTCATTTGAAGCACGTTTACCCCAAAGTATACTTGACCAAGTCTTTCCGGACTTTACGGCAGTCATCGACACTTGTCGCCGCTTCTCCACCCAGAACGGCTTCAAGCTCTTCACTCGGTCCAGCGGTACCAGCTTCTGCGGTGACCCTCCCAAGAAAATAAAGTCTTATGCCTACCTCGATTGCTGTCGCGCCAGAGAACCCAAGGAGCTTGTTGGCCAACGTGGACACAAGACCACCAAGCCTCCTGACCCTGACAAATCGTTTACAAATTGTCCGTATCGTCTCACGGTCAGACGCATCTCTCACGACCCTCCCGGATACAGTATCGTTGGAACCCGCACCTCGCACAATCATTCGCCTTTTCGATCGCATACCCAGCCAATCACCAGCTCTGCCTCCGTCATAGTCCCTGCTAAACGGCCGCGCACCACCGGACTGGACCATGGCTCCTCACCACACATTTCTCAGCGCAGTCTGGCACAGCCTTCCCGGCGTTTTGTCCATCCCACGCAATCTGACCACAACGTTGAAGCATGGCGAGCCAGCACGATCTTGGTATCAGACTTGGGCCCGCGACCTGCGGCTACGGATGCTGCAACGGATGCTGCCACGGACGTTGGCTCACCAATCTCGAGTAGATCAGCCTCGCCTTTGCAGCAAACCCCTCTTAGAAAGTCAACGACATCTGGTCGAATGCGTTCTGCTCGCGCGCCATCGGCGGCTCCTTCAACCGCAGCTTCAGTCGCACCTTCGACTGGTTCCATCACCAATCTCGCCGCTGACAGTCTCGTGCGTCTTCACGTCGATAATTGGCTGCCGGGCAGCAGCAGCGGACGCATCTCTGAAGATCCGCACGAACCCCTCAATCGAAATTTCTCGCAACAGGCAGCCTCCCGACCCGTGAACCCCGTCGACCAAGGCCCCGATCGTGGCCGTGTATCGCATCCGTACAGTCGACATCTCCCGAGCAGCAGCCGAAACCAGCAAGTCTCGTATCCTTGGCAAAAAAGCCTCGGTGATACAGCCCACAGCCATCCTCGTGTTCCTGCATCACTTTCACTCCAAGCATCATCGCCTCCGTCTCCGTCATCGCCTCGGTCGCGCTTCGAGGATCCTCTGCTCGTGGTACTGAAGCGTCCACCCAAGGAGACTACCACTCTGCAAGTTTCCAAGTTAAGCGTCGCCGAGGCGAAAGAGGCGCTGAAGTGGACGCGAAGCCTCATCGTCATGCTCGAACATCACGTCAAATTGAACGAAGCAAGCTAGCCTTTATTGCGATCGCCAACCGACAACAAGCTTGGACACTGTGCTGTACAGTACAGTGCAGGTACGGTGGCGTGTGTCAGATCTGGTCCACTTCAAGACGCGTGTCACAGGGAGGCTGGCTCGTTGGACATCTGACTACCGGCAGCGCGGATTCTTTGACTCATGGAATTCTACCAGGGCGAGAGCGCTGATGATTTGCTGGTGCTGGTTCCGTTTCGACATGCTTGCCAACGTCACAGCCACTCTCATGATACCGTATTTGCCTTGCCTTTGGGAATTGAATGCTTTATTGATTGGTAGCTAAGAATTAAGAGTGAGAGTGAGAGTGAGCGCTCCCGAGACATGGAAAGTTGGAGAGGCGGAGGAGGTTTGTTGAGAACTCAAAAAAGAAATATAGACCGCGTTCAACGTCGTTTCTGCTGCAAACTCTGCATGGTTAACCAACTTTGACACTCTGCCCCCCCGTGGCGTTACAGTAGCAGACTGGGACGGACTTGTCTACTCTGCAGCTCTCCCACTTTGTGACTTTTCCACTCTGTTCCTCACCCTCATTTTCATGTTTCCGCTTCGCTGTCGAGGCTCTGGGCTGACTGGAAAGACTCAGTTGCATAATCGAAGGCATCCGCCCTCCCCCAACTCATACGCTTACGTAGGTCCTCGAAGCAAGTCAAGTGGGCAATGAGTGATAGGCTGTCACGTGTGCATGTGACTAACGCTTAGTCAGCGTCTGCTAAGCACATTCCGACCTCTTGCCTCACCGCACACTCGTCGCTCACGCTCCTCATGTATATATTCAAGGCCATCACTGAATCTCTTCCCCTTGCAATCGACTGCCTTCACTATTCACATATCGCATACAAGCAGCGATCGTGTGACATAGGCCCGAAAAGCTTTTACAAGTGTGGTGCAAATTTTCGAGTTCGCGACGCCAAAAAAAAAAAACAAAAAAAAATTATTAAAAGAGGGTCAAATAATGAATTGCTATATTCACCAAAATTGCAGCGTCTTCTAACTCAGAAAAGGACGCGAGAAAGAATCGGCACCTCGATATTACAATATACCTTTTTTCGCTTCAAACCATGGTTAACGGCAATGTCATCGTGATTGCTCCTAATGTCTTCGTGATACATGTTCAAGATCTTAGCTGATGTGATTGTGAGTCTTGATTGGCTGTCTTCGGGAGTCAAACGATGTATCAAGATCTGCCAAATGTATAGGGATCATGCTGTGTGAACCAAATCGCATTCTCAGTTGTGAACCAGACTACATGACCGAGGATACCATGTCAACAATCTTCCCTCGGATCAAATCAGGAACTGAGCTCTGCTTCTTGGTCTGGACTGTATGGTGTTGTTGGCGATGCGATGCGATGGTGTCAAGACAGAACTCAGCCCCTCGGCAAGAACAAGGAGAAGCTCAGCACTTTGGACAAGCAAGGATCACGCATGTTGCTGACTAATCACAATCAACACAGACCTCTCCCAAAGACAGCCAATCAAGACTCACGATCACATCAGCTAGGATCTCTTAACATTGTCACGAAGACATTAGGAGCAATCACGATGACTTTGCCATTAACCATGGTTTGAAGCGAAAAAAGGTATAATAGAAAAAATGCCGTGGATCGATGGAACGAGCGATTTTTCAATTCACAATAACATAATGATTATTTTAACAGTAATGTCAGGTGCCTCGATCCCAACCACCTGACTGATGCTGAGTCAGCACTCACGGCCACTTGGTCTGTATGAATTTTCAGCTTCGTTCGGATCCCGCCGTTCACTACCATTTCCTCTCACTCTCACGCATACAATCGTGCGATAGCGTGACAAGTATTTATAGAGTAATATCCAAATTATATCAATGCAACCCGACACAGTCATAGTCACACTCACAGAGTGACAGTTGCAGTCACAGCCACGTTCACACTGATCCGACAACCACTCAGCGCGACACGCCGAATCACAGGGTTCGGAAGTCTGCCGCGTGAATCGCGTGAAATGTCAAAGGTGAAAGGGTGTAAATTGTGCCAAGAGAGAGATAGATCGGGAGACGGGCGAAAGTGTTGTTCTCTTTAATCTCGTCTCGTCTCGACTCAGCCAGCTCATTGGCCACTTTGTTGCCACCAACCACCACCACCTTCTGTTGCTATCCTTCCGCCTTCCGCCATCTGTCAATCTCATCCGCTGTGTTTCATCCGCGAATGCGTGCTTGCAAACGCTGCCTGCACACATGAATCGTCAAGCAGATGGCACCAGTACGAGTGCCAAGACTGGCGCCGAGATGGCCAGGGAGAAGGCATTCAACTTTCTACGCACCCTCGATTACCCCTATCACGATGCCCATGCATGTCAAAGCTTCATCGATACACTTGAACCATACGAGAGGCAGTGGGCCATCGACGTGCTGCGCACTCAGCAATCCTGTCCTAATCTCTTGGGCTTGATTGGATCCTACGCAACCTCGTCGCCTTTGGCAACCCGAGAACAGCCCGCCTTTGTGGCCCAAGTGAGCTTCAGGGACGAAGCTCTGTTGAGTTGGAGCATGCTCCGAGTATCAGACACCATTTCAGCTTTGCCGCCCTCGGCTCACGCGCACTTGTCGGCGATCCTTGACTCATTCCAACAACTCAACCCCCACGCCTCTTGCGGCCTTCAAGCGGCGCTGCTCATCAATAGCACTCTGCCCTCAAACATCGAACGACGCGCAAAGGCCGTTCCTCTTGCTGCGCATCTGCTTGCGTCATGCAGCACCCTTGAACAAGTAAAGAATGGCCTTGCTCAAGTCAGTCTCGTCACTAGCACCAGCACCAGCACAGGCACCAACATGAATCCCAACGCCACAAGCAACGCCGCAGCAAACAGCATCTCGAGCATCTTGGCAAACAATGTATTATCAGTGGCGTCCGACGCCGGCGAGCGTGTCGAAGTTCCGACGCCAGCTGTGAACGAATCGCCTTCACATCCTTTTCGGTCCGGAGATTCCTTTCGAGCCGCAAACCTTCCTCGATCAATCCATAAGCGCCCCGGTGTTGACGACGATCTCTGGCGGAGGTACGCTCAGGCCATTAGTGACCCACACACCTCACGCACCAACAACAGCGCATGACCCAGACGAAACAGACCAAGTTCTAGCTGAACCCGGCGTCGGCCGCAATCGACCTGTCGACATCGAGCCGAGTTTTGGCTCCGACCCGTTCGACATGAGCCTCGGTCTGGATGCCGATCGTCTTTCAGATACCCGTCCTTCCTCCCCTGAAGGTAGCCCCGTCCCATTCACATCGGCCGAATCACCGCCTCCATCTCACCGCTCGTCCTTGAGCCCAAGAGCTTCTTCGGCGAGTGCGCCGCCACTCTTCAACAACGACAAGTCTGCTGGTCTTGCCAGCGTTCCGGCCGTGAAACGTCACAATCTGACTTATCGCAACAAGGGTCGAAAATCTCGTTCGTCCACGGCCAATATCGTCGGTCGCAGGCGTGATGCTAGAGGCAGATTGTTACCCGCTCCCTCCTCATCGCAAGCCCCCACATAGCTCAAATCCTTTCCGTCTTGATGTTCTGCTCGCTCAACCTCTTTCCAGCAGCTGTCTCTTTCCTACCTCAAGCACTGTATACCTCGTCGCATCGCATCGCATCAAATCGCATCACATGCACTGTACTGTATTGCACTGTACTGTCCTGCACCGTAAAACATCACACAGCATAACTTTCTAATTCCTGTCCCTCCCTCTCAGGTCGAATGTGCAACAGTCAGCTACCACGCTCGGAAATCCATCTGAAACTCGAACAGGTCCGGACCGGACTGATCCGCGTATTGCCGTCTCAGCATCGCAATCTTTGCCCGAGCTTGGGATGTCCAGGACACAGATCGTAATTATTGGAAGCGACTGCACCCTGAATCCCCAATTGGTGCTCACAAATATGCTCTCTCTAGCCGTCACGTTGTGACTGTCCTTTGCGGTACGATACTGCCATGGCCATGCGGTCCGAGCCTTGGCTGCACCGATAAAGTTGTGCTCCGACGCTCGAAAGATTCTCCTTGTTGGTATGCATTACCAACGCTCGGTCCACAAACCTGATTGGAATGTTCTCGATGGTTTGATCTGGCACCGCAACACAAACTGGCAAGTTCAGGTCTTTCCGAAAAACAAAGGCACAATGACGGAGATTCCCGATTCCGAGCTTGGCTCCATCGAGCTCCTGCTTTGAACTGCATTTCACAATACTAAATATGTACAAAGCCGGATGTTGGCTTGACTTTGTTACGATATCAAACCGCAACGTTGACGTGCTGAATATGGATATCACAAAAGCTATCGGTAGAGAGCTAAATAGAACCAGGATCGATAACAAGAAGCAGCTCGACCTTTTAATATGTTCAAAGGGAAGTGTTGGAATTCAAATTACCGTGCCATCAATTCTATGGCTCTCTGGCTCTCTGGCTCTCTGGCTCTCTGGCTCGTTTGCTGGTTGACGCTTTGGAGCTCTGTGACTTTTGGCTCTGGGGCTCTTTGACGCTTCAACTCTTGACTCATGACTGTTTTGCTTCCAACTTTTGAAATACTTGAGCTGCAGCACATGGCAACATCGACTGGGTCTGTCCTGAATGTGCACAACAGGGAGGGCAAAGGTATGTCACTATGAGCAAATAGGCAAGCCATTGCCGTCTGCATTTGTGTGACCCATTAAAAAACCCTCATGCAAAATCCTTCTCAACAATACCTGGGGCAGGCCCATTACTGCCCATCATACTGTTCGATTGAGCACGAAGTATAATTAGTACATACTATGATGGTAGGCAAGCTAGTTCAATGCAAATTATACCTTCCAATCCGTGCAAGGCATCTTGTGGTGAAACTATTAAAAGTTCCAATGCAGTGATTGGGTGTGAATGGAAGTGGTAGATCAGCAACAGGATGGTCAATCTGAGCACCACGCTGGGTACAGTGAGCATGTCCATGTGGATGTGCACTTATTGCCATTGAGGTAATGTGTGTTGCCTTGATTGTGTAGTTGATCTCTGGCATGGCCTCACAGTTGCTATACCTGTGGCCTAGTAGCAGCGGTGGGTGTTGATGTACTGGGATTTCACCTATATTTGGAAGGTAGCTTGGCACTCTTGAAAGTGGAATTGGAGATTGACAGGGAGTGTGAGTGGCTTGCTGTTGAGGTTATGAAAGATTCAAGGTGAAGTGACAACTTGGTGGCAAGGTGTTAAGTGCCAAGGGTCTGACAACCTCTTGACTGTGCGGCATGGCATGTGGTGCATGAGGCTTGGGCTTGAGGGGGGGCATGGCAGGAGTGGTGGCCACAAGAGTCACCAAGCACAATCCTGAGGGTAATGGTTCTACCGTTGGGTCTGATATCCACTATTACTCTAGGGTAACTAAGAATACAATCAACAAGGGACAACAGGGGTGTAGCGCGTGGCTTGCACCTTATAAGACATTGCGTGTGGCATGTGGCGCGCACCTCCAGGACACGTGCACATCACGCAACTTCACAAGGGGGGGAATCTCTTCAAAGGGTATTGCATGGTGCAGCCCCTTCTCTGGGGGCAATGCACAGCGCGCCTTCCCATCCACAGCGTACCGTGCGGTGCACGCTCCCACTGATAGTACGATGCGCGGTGCGCCCGTTCCTCTGCACGGCCGCCTGGCATCACTCTGTTAACGCACTGGTCGGGACTCTCTGCCTTCACCGTAACAGTGGTCTGCCCATCTTGTCTGTCAAGATGTGTCTGGCATCCTGATAGGTGGATCCACTTGTTGGTTTCTATGTACTTGTGGTGATTCTGTATGATACACCTTTAGTCTCCAAACCCAATGGCAGGTCTTGGACGGTGTTTCAAATCTTATGTCTTGAATCTTTTGTCTCAAACCATGTGTCTCAAATGGGTGAGTGAATCCTCAGCAATTTTCCATAATTTGTGATGTGTTTGTCCAAATCCAGCAAAGTGCATGAACCCAAATGCGGGATGTAAGACCTGCTGTTGGGTTTGGTGGCCAAAGGGTGAAATGCTCTAAGTGTGAGACGATTTATGGACCCTAGGTTCCACCAGAGGTGTCTCTGGTAGCTATGGAGGAAAGTGAGAATTGACAATATGATTGACAAATACCAACTATGATACATCAGGTGCTACTTATACACTATGGTGGAACTACAAAATGGTCTCTAAGTGTAGATGTGTCACAAATGCTACGTCTATTGGTGTAGGAGGGAAGGTCCTGGGAAACTGGTGGTCAAGGCAAGCGGGAGCGGCCCCTCCCAATTGACCTCACGGATTGGGGGATTGGGACAGACTGCAGCATTCCCCCAGGAAGTACCCCAGGGGTTCATATCTCTATGTTTGCTCAGCAATCAGCTCACATTAGGATGTCAATTGTATTTTAGCTTACTCACTCTAGTAGGTGAAAATATCAGATATTCTCCCGCTCTCCTGCTTCCCCGCTCTGCTATCTTGGCAATGATCCCAGGAGCAATGCCCAGTACCACTCCCTGGCCTTGACACAGATGCCCCACCATGTTCCAAGGTTCTCAGACCCCAGGAGCATAACATGAAGTTTTGCTGTGTGTGTTCCATGTAGGACTGTGGGATCAACTGTTGAAGAGATGTGGTTACCTTGACTGTCAAGTAGTTTAATCTTGCGGGGAATATTGAATAAATTTGCTGGCACTTGCTGCAAGTTGCCATTGAGCCTGAACCGTTGCAGGTGTGTTTGGGTCCAGACTCCCTCTGGATTGCTGGACATCTAGACTCCTTGCATCTCCAACATGTTGAGTGTTGGGACCATGTGAGTTGCCAGATGAGGGTCTGGAACCAATGTTGTTGGATGTATCACTCATGTTGTGTTGGACCATGGTTGTTTCAAGGATGGCATCTTGCTGGCAGGTGCCTGTTAAGACCAAAGGTTCTAACTACTGCTGGGCGGCTTTGGTTGTAGGCGGCAGGCAGGAACAGAGGGGTTGTAGGGACAATTTAGAGAGAGGCGCTAGAACTCCTTTGGCCACAAGCTGACTAAGTAATACATGCAACAAAGGTCCGGAGGCAATCTTTGTAGGGGACATGATCAAGGGGAGGACCCTTTACTGCAGTTGGACCTATGGCAGGGATGGGGAGATGCCAGGGGTCCAATTGAAGGTGCCAGGGGTCTAACAGTGCCTTCTGTCAAAACCGCATGTTAGACTTTTGGCTTGTGGCATAGGAAAATGCTGAATATTGAAGTTTGATTTTGAATAGTTTTTGACATAAAACTCCACCAAATGTCTTCTCAACAACATACCTGGAACAGGCCCATTGTTGGCAGTAATACTCTTCGATTGAGCACAAAGTATGGTTGACACCTACTGTGATGGTAAACAAGCTGATCTAAAGCCCAACATACCTCCCAATCTGTGCAAGGCACCTTGCAGTGCTGTTTTTGTCCCACAAAAATTTGTCCAGCATAGGCCCATAGTGCTTTTTGAGCTGTTCGATAGGGCTGAAAATGTACTATTTGCATATTTTGAGCATTTACACACTTGTCAAAGGTGTACTTTATCTCTGAATCTGTGCAAGGCATTTTATAGCGCTGTTTCCGATGTGAAGCTCTGTTGAGTTCCATATTCCGTCTCTCACTTAGAACATTTTCACCATTTGGCCACAAAACCCATCGTTGGGTTTTCCAGTCTGCATTTGGGTCCTTGGATTTTGCTGGATCTAGTAGATCACATCGCAATTTGTTCCAAATTGCTGAAATCTCCCACACACACGTCCAAGACACGCAGTTCAAGACAGATGGTTTGAGACTGTTGAAATATACGGTCACCCACTGTATCAGCCATTGATCTGACATTACAGACGTCAATAAGGTGTTTGTAACTAGTGCAGTAACATTCCAACACAAATGCCACCGCCACATTTCTTGGGACATGGAAGCAGTGTGTGCGCCAATGCCAATGTTGGCGCCACACATGCCTATACATTATGGGTCCTGTATCTCACCACATTCCTGACTGGAATCCTTCTCATTGGATCATGTTACTGTTGATTGTGTTGTTCACGTTGATGGGCAACTGTACTGTACATTCAGCAATTTGTCTGTTACTAACATTGTTGCTATACGGTCCCCTACATCTCTACTAGGAATAACAAGGGGACCAATGTGTACTTATAGAGCGCACTTCAAGCGCACAGTTGATGATCTCTGAATCAATTTATTGCCAACCTCTTGTTATGCTCCTGGGGTCTGAGAACCTTGGAACGTGGTTGTGCGTCTGTGTCAAGGCCAGGGGCGTGGTACCAGGTGTTGCTCCTGGGATTGTTGCCAAGATAGCGGAGCAGGAGAGCGGGAGATTGGGAGAAGGTCTGATATTTCCACCTACTAGAGTGAGTAAGCTAAAATACAATTGACATCTGAACGTGAGTTAGTTGCAGGGAGGATCTTTGGTATGACCCCCAGGAGCCTCTCCTGGGGATTACTGCAGTATCACCCTGGACCCTGATCCACAAATCGGATTGGGAAAGTCACTTCCCGCTTCCACACTGCTATATTCTTGCCCGGCACTGATGTTCATAACAACCTGCTGGTTTTCCGCTCAATTGCCGCGGCGTAGTGGTCTAGACGCTCAGGACTGTGAAAGAGTATAGAATTGTGAAACTATGACTTGGCAGCAAAGTCGAGACAAATGGTCAGTCTTGACATTTGGCAGACTTACGGGAGTAGGCATCAGGTGATCAACCCTGATGTTGGGTTCTGACAAATGGCAGGTTTGTTAAAATCCCAGAAGTCTAAAGGTATCCAAGCATTGTCTTTGTTATTACTTCAAAGACCCACATTGGGTTCCTGACATTAACGTTGTTTTGCAGAGGTTGGGAGCTCAAACAAGGGATACTATGGATACTCAATGACTACTTGAGAGTTGTTGGAGAGAGAGGGTAATGCAAGAGTGAATGAGGGAAAGATTTGATAGATTCCAAGAACACTAATGGGGTATGACAGAATGGTGCTTATATACACAATGGGCTTGTTGGAACACTCATACATGAGAGTACTCAATGTCTGCGGAGAGGAGCATTGCACTTACGGTGTGATCTGCCTGTTTTGTCCCCAATGTGTGTTTTTTGCTAATGAGAGTACAATCCGGTGGTTGGACTGTGACAATCCATTGTGAGTCTTTGTGATATACCCAAATATGGTAAACCCGACCACAGGTTTGAGGTAGTGTCTTCTGTTGCATGTCTCAGACTGTGAGTTTCAAACACATGTGGGAGTTTGCAGCAATTTCCATAAAATTTGGTTGTGTTTGGCCAAATGCAGCTTGGATCGTAAATCCGCATGCATGCTGCAGAACCCAACGTTGGGTTCTACAGCCAAAGGGTGAAATGCTCTAAGTGTGATACGACATAAAGAACCCTAGGTTCTAACAAGGACGGAGGAGATGGTGGCAATTGCTGGTGGCGTCGAGCTGACGGCCCCACATCTTGTATATGGTCTCGCCAACAATGTGGATGATGCAGCTGCATTGGCTATGCAACCAACCGTAATGAGCTTCAAGGTCTAGTTGTCAATATCCTTGGAGCCATGCTAAGTACATCAACAACGCCGTCTTGCTATTGATCACATCCATGTTTGGCGTTCTCATGGGTTCTGGCAAAAGCAATACAGAGTGTATGCATTCAAACTCGTGGATACCTACACCAAACACAGACTCAAAGTGAGCATTGTCAAAGAGTCTTGCTATTGTATTGTAGTGTTGCGGCTGAAGGTTGGTTGGCGGCCTCTGCGTAAGGACAGATAGTACTGCAAGCATGCGTATCCATTGTCCACAAGCACAAGCAGTAATGGACTTGACCTGCATGATTGTGCTGATCAAGATGAGGAGACCTGTTACGGTTGGGCGGGGGTTCCAGCCAGCATGCTGTCAGAGCACTGTCCAGCGGCTGCGCTGGGGAACAAGCGTGCTGCGCAGTGTATGGCCAATGGGGGCGTGCCGCGCAGTACGTTGTGGATGGAAAGGTGTGCCCCGCGTTGTTTTGTGAAGGTGGGGGCGCGCCACATAGTACCCACCACAGGGGTTCACCCCATCTGCCACCTGCCAAGGTTGCATGCAACATATGCGTCTGGGAAGAGGCGCACGCCACATGGCACATGTGATGTCTTATAAGGCGCAAGCTGCGCGCCACCTCCCTGTTGTCTGCTTGTCAATTGTATTCTTAGTTACCCAGAGTAATAGCAAATATCAGACCCAATGGTAGAACTGTTACCCTCAGGATTGTGCTCGGTGACTCTTGTGGCCACCCCTCCAGCCATGCACCCTCAAGCCCAAGCCTCAAACACTGCATGCTGCGCCGCACAGTCAAGAGGTTGTCAGACCCTTGGCACTTAACAAGACCAAGATGATGGTAGTACTCAACTCACACCACACACCAATGGCAATGGACACACACTTTTCTGGTGGTTTCACTGATTGTATTGGTCTACCTCCTCAATGCATTCTGGGGGTAGTTGAACATAGGAGCACACACCTCCAAGAACGAGCTTTAATTGTCCTGGAGGTGGTTCAATATGCACAATTGTGATGGACCTTGATTTTAAGCTTGTTTCTACCACCTCCAGTACGCGTGTAGGAGGTGTCCGAAAACTCACTAACGTCGAGGAAAGTACCTTGCCGGCGAGGCGCTTTTGGTCGAAGGCGCATGTTAGACTTTCGCTTGTTGTATATAAAGAATGACGGAAATCGGTCTCAGATTTGAAACATGTCAGACATGGTTACGGAGGTGGGTTCGCACACCCACCCAAGCGGGGGGGGTGGTTGCGGCGCAGAACCACCTCGAAGCCAACCGGGGTGGGTGAGGGATGGGTTCGGGGACGCAACTTTCCGCTTTTTACGATGTGACCGTCTTCCGCCACCCTGCCGCTCGTCTCGTCAAGACCGTCCCTTAGCTTCATTTTTTTACGATATTCATACTTTCACAAAAAGATGAGCGCGCGGATCCAACCGTAGACCTAATTCCTATATATAAAAAAGGCTCTATTGTGGTTGTATTTCTACAAAATGAGAGTTTGAAGCGCGTCGGTGACGCTGAGTGGCTGAGTGATCTGATAATTGATCGACTACGCTTAAGGAGTAGCTGCGATTGTAAAGGTTGTTCAAATGTGACGATGAAAGACACATAAAGACGACTTGTATGACTTTAGTGTTACTCTTCCCTCGTCAATAAATCACCACACAAGAAGTCTTAGCACTCCCATTGCCTCGCTCAACGAACAACCAGCCCGTCTATGACTCGCTGGCATTCATTGCTGGCAATTACAAAGTCAATCCGTGCTCTTCAAAGAACCCCAATTGCAACAAAATGCAAAGTCCGTTCCGCAGCCACCGCCCTTTGGTGGTTCCCGAAGAGGGTTTGGAATATTAGATTGCGAGTTTTATTAGAATCTACACGTCGGCTAGTCACTATTGCTTGGTGAGTAGGTGGCTGAGTTTGAATACAAACATGCAAGGACACATGTTTACCACGGTCCTTGATTGACTTCCAAGTTGTGATCTTGGAGGTGAGTTTGAATTCACTAAGTCAGTCTTCTTTGGCAGTGAAGCCAGCAAGGGTAGACTGAGAGTGACAACACTTGTCTAGGTGGGCGCAGTAGATTTGGAAGCTTGGTAGATTGCTGTTACAAACATCAGTGCCGCGCTGGAATATAGAAGGGTGGTGAGCGGGAGATGGCTTTCCCAATCCGGGGCGTGGATTGGGGCCCAGGGGGATACTGCAGTAATCCCCAGGAGGGGCTCCCAGGGGCCATACCAAAGACCTTCCCTGCAACTAACTCACATTAAGACGTCAATTGTATTTTAGCTTACTCACTCTAGTAGGTGGAAATATCAGACCTTCTCCCAATCTCCCGCTCTCCTGCTCCGCTATCTTGGCAACAATCCTGGGAGCAACACCTGGTACCACGCCCCTGGCCTTGACACAGACGCACAACCACGTTCCATGGTTCTAAGACCCCAGGAGCATAACAATCGCTGTGTGAGGGATAAACACGCAAGCCTGCGAGTTCATATACTTGGCTGTGTGTTGTGAGCACACTTCAATAGTTGATGATTCGATAAATTTCCAGTCACTACAGAGTAGAATGCAAGCCTCTATATATACATGTGGCGTGAGTTATTGTATACGGCTAAGTGACAACCATCGTTGCTGTAGCTGTACTTCTGAACATCTCATGATCAGTTGAGGGTTTGCTATCGAGCACGCACCCTTGCATGTCTTTTCTTCTTGTTGAGGTTTCCCTGCACAAGTCATTTGTGGCTCTCCTCCAATTGGTTTGTGTTACGGCTGGACAGAGGTTCCCAGCCAGCGCGCCATCGGGGCACTGTCCAACGGCTGCGCAGGGGAGTGGGCGTGCTGCGCAGCATAAGGCCATTAGGGGCGCGCTGCGCGGTATGCTGGGAATGGAGGGGTGCGCCGCTTGTTGCTTCATGAAGACGGAGGTGTGCCGCGCAGTGCTCAACACATGGGTTCAGCCCACATGTTGTAAGTCAAGGTTGCGCGCAGCCTACGCGTTCCTGGAGGAGGTGCGCGCCGCGTGGCACGTGTGATGCCTTATAAGGTGGAAGCCGCGCGCCACCCCCCTGTTGTCTGCTTGTCAATTGTATTCTTAGTTACTTTGAGTAATAGTGAATAGCAGACCCAACGGTCGAACCGTTAACCTCAGGATTGTGCCCGGTGACTCTCATGGCCACCACTCCCGCCAAGCGCCCTCAAGCCCAAGCCTCACACACCGTGCACCGCGCCGCACAGTCAAGAGGTTGCCAGACCCTTGACGCTTAACAGTTTGGTCCAATGTGATCCGCAAATGGGGCTCACCCTTGATTATGAGGGTGGATCCTTCTGAATGAATCCCAGCAGACTTGTCAAACTACTGTGAGATCTATCTCTATGTTTGGACAAGTTGACCTTACTGGCAGAGGCGGTGGGCAACTAAGTTTATATACATGAGTTGGGTGGTGCCCAGGTCTTCCTGGAGACCCTACATTGCTTCTTCTCATACAGTGGTAATCTGCCTAGAGGCTAGTCTGCATCCCACTGTGCAATTCATGTCTTTACGTGACTCCCAGTAGACGGTCCTTGTCCTTCCGGGAGTTCCCTGATTCAGCTTGCCCCAATAGGCTGAGCTGGCTTTTGCATCTCTTGGGTTGAACCTCAAGATCTGATTGGAGGTCCTCATTACTCACTGGAGATACCCTAGTTCTTCCGTAGTGAGTCGGGGACTCCCGGCAGTCAATGGTCATCTGTTGACTTCATTGGCTGCATTGGTTACCACACATTAGAGACCTTTACCATACTTGACCTTTGGCAGAAGATGTTTTAACCGCCAGTTCCGTCGGTCGCCGTGCAGTTACCTTTTGTACATTGCCAATTGGGGAGATGTAACCCCAATCGCCTATACACTAATCATTTTTTTCCAACATGTATCTCTTGCATTTTGAGCCTTGAAATCTGATTGGAGTCTTCCAGCTACTCACTGGAGGTATCATAGTTCTTCTGCAGTGAGTTGGGAACTCCCAGCAGTCCAATGGTCATCCATTGATCTCATTGGCTGCATTTGTTGCCAGTGACATAAACCCATGCTGTGCTTGACTCTTGGTTGAAAAAGTCTTCAACTGCCAGGCCCATTGGCCTCCGTGCAGTTCATTCCTGTGTATCGCCAATTGAGAAGGTGTAACCCCAATCGCCGATATACCAAATTCATGATTTCCAACACGAGCCACCCCAGGTTTTCACAATGCAAACCCACTCCCTAAAATAACAAAAAATAAAAAAAATGCAGACTCACATCGTAAAAGAAAGTTGAGTCCGCGAACCCACCCTCTCACCCACCCGGGGTGGTTGCTGGGGGGGTTACACCCCGGAACCACCCCCGAGCCACCCCGGGTGGGTTCACAGTGAACCCAACCCGGGTGGGTGAGGGGGTGGGTTCGCGGACTCAACTTTCCGTTTTTTACGATGTGACTGCGGATTCAAAATTTGATTCTGTGCATAGAGGAAATTTGTCCTTTTACCCATCTTGCAGAGCGGTGGGGAACCATTACCCTGAATTGCTCCGCCAACCTCCCCTTCTAGGCATTTAAGAAGGAGAGTGAGCAAATACATGCCCATTATTTCTGTTAGAATTATATCGGAAAAGGAAAGAATCGTACCTTGAGCTAGAAGGGGAGCAAAGGCTCGTGGCTCCGAGTACGGATATCTACTTTTTTCCGATATGAATCAGCCGAATGAGTTTGGTGGCACGAAGTAAATGCCGTTGTTGACAAATCATGAATGACAAACACACGGTGTTAAGCATCAATTCCAGAGCAGTTGAACGAACATGTTTAACCTAAAGTATCTTCATCTTTGAGCAGGACTGCTCGGGTGGGTTCGAGTTCGCAAATCCACCTAAGCACTCATCCCCCCTTCGTCAGTCTGTGTTCGGCGCGGACCCACCTCGAAACCACCCGGGGTGGGTCAGTGAGTGGGTTTGCGGACGCAACTTTCCATTTTTCCTCGATGTTACCCGTGCTCAACTCGTTTCTGAGAAGAAAAAGAAGAAAGATCCGTAAGCGGAGCCAGGAGGGGGGGGGGGGGCCATGTGTCCTGGCTTTGGTGGGGAGCCATGGGAGGTGGGGGCAAGCTACGACGGGTGGCTGCAAGAAAAGTTTTGCCTTTTTTTGCGACGTGACTTTCTAGCATGTTTTAAAGAAAAATCATGCACAACCATGTTTTACATCTGTGCGTCGGACTCTTTCGTTACTCCGTCGAATTGTAAGGAAAAGAATCCGTCGAACAGCTTTCCCCCAAAGCCACCCCCTTTTTCCTTTTTTTACGATATGTATGAATGAGCTCTGATTTTTATGCCACATGTATACGCAAAATATATCGAGCGTGCAAATATGACACGACGGACTAATCGGATCCGCAACGTCTGCCACATTTGCTCGAAGTTTGAGTTGGCTGGCTCGTGGGTTTTCTGCGCTTCTACCGACAAAATCAACTTAGTTTGTTTGCAGCTTGGCTCGCTCAGGTAGCTCACATCGTTTTTTTTTTCTTTTAAAAAAATGAGGAAAACGAAAACGAAAAAGAATGCGTCCCGCAGTCACCTCTGATCGCAGGATGGCGCCACCAGGTGGCTACGAGACAAACTCTTCCCCCTTCCTTGCGTTGTGACTCAAAAGTTGGAAGCGCAACAGCTGGAAAGTTGAAGAGTCAAGGAGCCACAAAGCCAAAGCGTCACATAGGAAGAGCGAAAGTGCCAAAGGGTCAGAGATTCATTAAGCCAGGCGAGAACCGGGACCCAACAATCATGGGCAAGCCAAGTACAGCCATGGTTGCTCGTATTAGATCGCGAGTTTTAGTCTTGCGCTACGTGGCTGGAGTGGATCCCTTTCGGATGAATCCCGGCAGACTTGTCGTTCTTCTGTGAGATCTATTTCTCTGTTTGGACACGTTGACCTTACCGGCGGAGGCGGTGGGCAATCATTGGCTGCACTGGTTACCGCATGTCGGAGATTCCTGTCGTGCCTGACCCTTGGCAGAAGAGGTTTTAGCCGCCAGTTCCGTCGGTCTCCATGCAGTTAACCTCTGCGCATTGCCAATCGGGAAGATGTAACCCCAATTGCCCATACACTGATTACTATTTCCAACAGCTCGATGGCTGTAATGTTGACCCTAGACTTGTAACCTGGAACAGCTCGTATGTGTTAAGACCAGGCCTATTGTTGGCAACTCAATGTTATGCTTCTGGGTTCCAGTAACCTTGGAACATGGATGTGCATCTGTATTGAGGCCAGGGGCAAGGTACTGGGTGTAGCTCCCGGGATTGTTGCCAAAACAGGAGAGCAGGAGAGCAGGAGAGCAGGAGAGCAGGAGAGCAGGAGAGGAGAGGTCTTATATTCCTACCCACTGTGATGAGTGTCAGCCCAGGGGAATAGTTCTTGGGATTTAGTGTTACACCAAGCAGGAATGGTTCTCCCCAATTGGTCCCCCGGATTGGGGATCAGGGCATACTGCAGTAGCTCCCAGGGCGTGCCTGAGAGGTCAGTTCCCCAGGTGTTATGGGTGCCTGTAGCGGGTGGGATAGTATTTGTATACGGTGTTATAGCAAGTGGGGATGGTTCTCCCCAATCAGCCCCAGATCAGGGATTGGGGGAAGCTGCAGCAAATCCTGGGGTGCCTCCAGGAAGGCATATCTCAACATCTTCACCTATAGCTAACTCATGAAAAGATGTCAATTGTATTTTATTTTACTCACTCTAGTAGGTGGAAGTCACAGACCTTCCCCTGCTCTCCCGCTTCCCTGCTCTGCTATCTTGGCAACAATCCCAGGAGCAACGCCCGGTACCATGCCCCTGGCCTCAATACAGATGCACAATCACATTCCGAGGTTCTCAGACCCCAGGGGCATATCAGCTGCAAGCAAAGCTCTTGCTGGTCACAATCAGCAGCCTTTGCTGCTCAGGAGGCTACGGAATGCTTGGAGAATGGACAGGTAGCATACTGGCAATGGAAAAGGGCATACTGGCAATGGAAAAGGTGGTAGAACAAGTTTGTATTGGGGTTGTGAGCTGTCAGTATGGTAATGACAATGGTGATGACAATGTTGAGAAAGTTGATGGTGGATCTCATGCAGGCACCAAACCCTGCAGACACAATCATGCAGGTCACTGACATCACACTCATTGATATTTGTAAGAACTAACAAATGTGTTGGTACTACACATGCATCGGTACTACTGTAACTACGTTATATGCTGAATGAATGACTTACTGCAACTGCTGTCTTGATGAGCTTGCAATAGTGAGTTCATCCCAGTACATGCTGCAAGCTGGGTCTGAATTGTTGTTGTCACCAAGGGGCTCCATGTCATCAAGGATGTCCCAGACTATGTTTCTTGGCGGAGTGCTCATGCAGGACAATGTAAACAGTATCTCATCATTGTCCTTGGCTTCAATGGCATCATTGTTTGCTGCATTGCCACCTTGTATCTCCCCACCAGCCTCCTCCTGCTGATCCTGCCCCTGCCCATGTCCAGCCTGTACCAGCTCTCTGGCCACCAATTTGCGCTCAGCATGCTCACATGGTCATTCTACCCCTTGACAAGACTGCTCAATCACCTGCCTGTGCTGGACACCTCCTGTTGACTGCAATTGCCGTTTGTCTTGCTGTGCTTCTCCTGCTTGTGTGTGGAGGCGCACAAAGCATCAAGCATGTTGCCAAACGCTGCCTTGGTCTGTGGAACAGCAACTCCTTGATGAGCCAGCGGCTGTAGTGATGGCAATCAATGTTGTGCATGAGACCCAGCCAGTCTTGCAAAAACCTTGCTTGGCTCTAGGTTGACTGCAATGCCTGAGTTCTTGAAAGCCTTCCTTGCTGCTAAAGAGGTGAGCACTGAACCATGTGCCTTGGCATACAAGGATCGAAAGACCGGCTTGTTGATCCTGCTTCCAGGCACATGGCTAGCAAGCTTGGTCACCAAGCGCTTACAGGCAGCCTTGAGCGGTGCAAAGATGCTCATATCAAGTGGCTGCATCACATGCGTGGCATGTGCAGGCAAGCAGAGTGGAACATTGCGCTGAGACTACAGCAGGTCAAGAAAGTTGGTAACGTAATTACAATAGTAACAGCGCATGTGTGGTAGCGACGCATTTTGAGATATAGAAATTGTCTTTGATGCCAGTACCATGTGTGATCGCAAACAAAGCTCTTTTGTCACCATCAGAGACTGAAACTTGAATTGCAAGATGGTGGAACACTAGGCTACATGATGAATAAGTGAGATTGAACATTAACCATGAGAAGGACCAGCAATTGGAAGCGATGCAAAGAAACCAAAGGGGTCCTTGTTGTCATCTTTGGTGGCAGTAAGAGGCTTGCCGTCATCGAGTTCCTCCAGGAATGCAGGCATTACATGAGTAGGAGGTGTCACTGACAGCACCAAAAGAGCTTCTTTGCCATCACTGTATGCTTTGCCGTGATCAGAGAGTACCTCTGGCGTTGCTACCTCCTCCTCCTCCTCCTGCCAACCTTTGCCTTTTGATGGCGATCTGTTTGTCCGTTCCTTTGCAACCAGTTCTCTCACAGCATCCTTGCGTGTGATGATCCTGTCCTTTGTGAGAATCCTCATATTGCCCCTCGCCTTCTTCTTTCCAAGATTTTGCAATGTCTTGCAATGATGCTCCTGTTGAGCACGCAGGACCGAGTTCTTGGCTTCAAGTACAGAAATCCAAGCTTGCAATTCCTTGTGTGCTTGCATGATTGATTGCTTGACGGTATTGGCATCTGCAATTGTGGTTTGCTGCCAATGTGTGTCAATGGCAGCGCCAAACGCTGAGGCTGAGTGTGAAATTGTGCTTTGCTGCAATGGAGGATGCTGTTGTGCTTTGGATTGTGCTGCTGCTGTGAGACCACCAGCTAGGTGAACCAAAACCCGCTCAGGCTCAGGACTTGGCTTGATACCACAGTCGGTGAAGGCCTTCTGGGCTCTTGCTTCTGTCACTATCTTGCTTTGTGCCTTAGCATACAGTGTTCCAAATTGTGCTTTGTCGATTGTGTTGATGTGGAATGCCATGTCTGAGACCAAACGCCAATAAGCATGAGTTAACGGACCAAAGACCAAAACATCAAGTGGCTGCATCTTGTGGGTTGCATGAGGAGGAAGGAGGAATGGGATGATCCTTTGAGACCATGCAGCCTCGGCGTTGTATGCAACCTATGCCTGTCGATATGAGCAGTCTCCAGTCTGATGATGAGGAAGGCATTGTGCATTGATGAAACGTGTTGACAAGCCATTCAAGGGCAATCTTGTTGTTTGTCCAGCCGTTTGGAGACTTTGTGAAATGCCAGGTAGGCGGAATGTCATCCATTTGGCGGTGATCTCCAACAGTATGACGTGAGCCCTTGGTGATGATGAGCGGAGGTAACACCTGACCTCCACTTCCAATGCATTCAATCTCTGTTGCCAACTCTCAGGTTCCTGGCTGCGCCCTGAACCAAGATGCTGGATCGCCAGTAGGGACAATCACTTGCTCACTACCACCTTGTCCAATCATAAAGCTCGTTTCATCCATATTAAAGATGTTTGTTGAAGCAACATTGTATTTCTGAATGATACTACCGAGCTGATCAAACCACTGTCTTACAATGCTATTGTTGACTCCAGTGAGGCGAGCTTTGTCAAGACAGCGTGGCCATTGTGCTCAGACTTCAGGATGTTGCAATAGGAAGGATTGCATCCAACCATGAGTAACTTTGGGCAGCTGATCTTGAGCAGGTAGCAGGCAAACAATTGTATTGGCATACTCACGGAGTAAAGCGGGTGCCAGAGGATATCTGCTACAGGCAGAATGCTGGATATGACAAACAAGAGCTGTTTTGGCGGCAGGTGTAAGATGCTGCTGGCCGGCTTGTGCACCCTTCTTTGGCAGTTGGCCATCCATACGGTGCTGCAGCATTGATTTGGGAGCATTGTGTCCTTTGGCAGCTTTGCAAATGCTGTTGTATTGCCTGTTGCCAAGCTCTGCAGCTGCTTGCTGTAATTGGAGCTCTTGCTGGTCATGATCAGCAGCCTTTGCCGCTTGGGAGGCCATGGAACGCTTGGAGAACGGTCAGGTTGGCATACTGACAATGGTAAAGTTGGTTAAATGTGTTGGAATTGCAAATATAGTAACCCTAACCCTAAGAAACTCCTGCTCAATACAAGACTAGAATCCAGAGAGACCTCTTCCTGCACTAGCAGTCATCACAGTACTCACATGAAACTTGTGGCCATCAAGTATCGAGAGATGCCATTGTGATGGTGCAAATGGCTTTGTGTTGATGTTGAAGATGTCTTGGGCCCATTCTAGGGCAACCTTGTTGCTTGTCCAGCCCATTGGAGTCTTGGCAAAGTCTCTGTTATGCTCCTGGGGTCTGGGAACCTCGGAACGTGGCTGTGCGTCTGTATCGAGGCCAGGGGCGTGGTACCGGGTGTTGCTCCCGGGATTGTTGCCAAGATAGCGGAGCGGGTGAGCGGGAGAAGGTCTGATATTTCCACCTACTAGAGTGAGTAAGCTAAAATACAATCGATGTCCTGTCGTGAGTGTGATGGGATCTAGCCGTGAGGTTATGTGGCCTCCCGGATACCCCCGGGAGAAACTATATTGGGGGGGCTACCCACGCCCATGTTAATACTAAAACCAATCACTAACCCTCCCGATGTTCCTATTCATAACAGTCTCACAAGGCAGGGATGCTATGCATTTGCTGCTGCTTGCCAATAGTGTGGATCTTGCTTTTTGTGATCACCAGCAGAGGAAGAATTTGACCACCGCTTCCAATGCATTCAATGATGGTGGCATTCTCACAAGAGTCTGGCTGTGCCATGAAGCAAGATGCTGGATCATTGTCAGGAACAAGCACACACTGAGAACTGCCTTGACCAAATCTAAGCCCATTTTTGTCCATGTTGAAGATACGGTTGGCCGCGAGGTTGTACTCAGGCACAATCTCAGCCAATCAAGTGAACCATTGTTTGATTCTGTCCTTGTTTGCTCCCTTCAGCCTGGCATTCTCCAAACAATGGCTCCATGATAACTTGAGAGTTGGTTGGTGATACAGGAAGCAATTGACCCATATGATGCCAACTTTGCATGACTTGGAGCATCCAGGAGGCAGCGTGTCAGCAAATTGGCATAGTCACAGACCTTGGACGGGTTCAGTGGAAAGCCATTGACAGCACACCTTTCTGTGTGCTCAACAAGCTTGTCCTCAACAGCCAGTGGTAGCAAATGATGCTCATCCTGAGCATGCTTCTTGTCTGTACAGCCAGAAAATTGGTGTTGCAAGGTTGAGTTTGCTTGTTACAAACGTCAGTGCCGGCCTAGAATACAGAAGTGTGGCAAGCAGGAGGTGGCTCTCCCAATCCAGGTTGTGGATTGGGGTCCAGGGGGATGCTGCCGTAGTCCCCGGGAGGGGCTCCCGGGGGCCATACCAAAGATCCTCCCCGTAATTAACTCACGTTCAGATGTCAATTGTATTTTAGCTTACTCACTCTAGTAGGTGGAAATCACAGACCTTCCCTTGCTCTCCCGACTCCCCGCTCTGCTATCTTGGCAACAATCCCAGGAGCAACACCTGGTACCATGCCCCTGGCCTCAACACAGATGCACAACTACATTCCAAGGTTCTAAGACCCCAGGAGCATAACATTGCTACACCATGAGCTGCTGCATCCTGAGTAGCATTGCAATACTGCCCTCTCCAAAGCTCATCAATGGCTTGCTGGAACCAAGCCTCCTTGTCATCCTGGGCAGCAGCAATTGCCGTTCTTCCAGCCTTGCTTTGTTTGGAGTTGGAGTGTGTCATGGTTACAGCTGCATAAAATGCAAGGGAACAGAGTTGTCTTGTGTTACGGCTGGGCGAAGGCTCTCAGCCAGCGTGCTGTCCGACGGCCGCGCTGGGGAGAGGGCGTGCCACGCGGGGTGTTACCATTAAGGGGGGAGCTACGGGGGATGCTGGGAATGGAGGAGCGCGCCGCGCGTCGCTTCCTGAAGAAGGAGGCGCGCCGCGCAGCGTTCGACACAGGGGCCCAACCCATATGTCGTGAGTCGGGGCCGCGCGCGAGCCGCGTGTTTCCAAGAAGAGGCGCGCGGCGCGTGGCACGCGTGATGCCTTATAAGGTGGGAGCCGCGCGCCACCTCCTTGTTGTCCGCCGTCGAATGTATTCTTAGTTACCTTGAGTAATAGCGAATATCAGACCCAACGGTAGAACCGTTAACCTCAGGATCGTGCTCGGTGACTCTCGTGGCCACCACTCCCGCCACGCGCTCTCAAGCCCAAGCCTCGCGCACCGCGTGCCACGCCGCACAGTCAGGAGGTTGTCAGACCCTTGGCGCTTAACATCTTGCGGATTTATGCGCATATACTGGTGATGGAGGTACAAGAGGTGATGGTGAGCAAACAAGATTGGTGGGACCCAAAGGAGGGATGACAACCTGCTCACTGTTGGACAAGCGCACTGCCATTATATTTGGTGGGATAGTTGACTTTGAAATATTCACAGTGCTACATAAATCACGTTAAGTAGAGCATAGGGTAAGTCAAGCAGAAGGGATGCCACCTTCCCCCCCAGCTCCAGATCCTCATCCACATTGATTTCCAGGTAGGATGTGTTGTAGAGGTTCTTGATCTTGCACAGTAAAGCGCAGATGTCATGATCCAGGGACAGATGGTTGTCCAGATCCCTGCCATCAACAAAGAACTTGTTCTGATCTCCAACAAAGTAGAGACAGAACAGGGGTGCAAGTAGGTGGGACCACCCATCTGAGCGCTGTTAAGAGCCAAGGGTCTGGCAACCTCTTGACTGTGCGGCACGGCACGTGGTGTGTGAGGCTTGGGCTTGAGGGTGCGTGGCGGGAGTGGTGGCCACAAGAGTCACCAAGCACAATCCTGAGGTTAACGGTTCTAGCGTTGGGTCTGCTATTCACTATTACTCTAGGTAACTAAGAATACAATTGACAAGCAGACAACAGGGGGGTGGCGCGCGGCTTCCACCTTATAAGGCATCACGCGTGCCATGCAGCGCGCGCCCCTCCAGGAACGCGTAGGCTGCGCGCAACCTTGACTTACATCATATGGGGTGAACCCCTGTGTCAAGCACTGCACAGCGCGCCCCTGTCTTCATGAAACAACGCGCGGCATGCCCCTCCATTCATAGCGTACTGCGCAGCGCGCCCCTAATGGCCTTATGCTGCGCGGCACGCCCACTCCCCTGCGCGGCCGTTGGACAGTGTTCCGATGGCGCGCTGGCTGGAAACCTCTGTCCAGCCGTAACAAGCGCTTCTCCACTGTGGATGGCTTCAGGTTGTAGGGAGGTGTTGCTTCTGGACCGTAGCTGTGGAACCTTTGCTGGATTTGATTGCCAGCGCAGAGGAAGTTGTTGAACCACATAAAGACCAGCGGTTGGCAACATAGTACACCCAGAGAGCCATGTCCTGGTATGCACCAGGCCAAGTGCTGAAGTTTTTTGCTCAACAGGCTTGCCATTGGAGCCATGTTGCATTTGTGTTAGAACTCTGGCAGTGCGCATCAGGCCTCTCCTATCCTGCAGGAGGTCCACCTGCAGATAAAGGACTTTTCTGTTGATATGCCTCTTTGCAAAGGTTGCCTCTGGACCTTTGTATACTGTTCGATTGAGCAAAAAGTATAATTGACACTTACTGTGATGGTAGGCGAGCTGATTCAATGCTCAACATACCTCCCAATCTGTGCAAGGCACCTTGTAGCGCTGTTTTTGTCCCACAAAAGTTTGTCCAGCACAGGCCTATACCTGCTTTTTGAGCTGTTTGATAGGGTTAACAATGTAATATTTGCACCCTTTGAACATTTATGCACATTTTGAAAGTGTACTTCATCTCTGAATCTGTGCAAGGTGTTTTGCAGTGTTGTTTTTGACATAGAACTTCACCAAACATCTTCTCAACAACATACCTTGCACAGGCCCATTATTGGCAATTCAAGTGCCATGTTGGCTTGCAATAAGCAATGCCAATGATATTGATCAGCAATGGTGGCATTGCCAATGCAGGAACCCATGACCTGCACATGCAATGCGTTTCCTAGATCTGGTTACTGTCATACAGCTCACCGCAATCTCAACCAAGATCACGGTTAAGTGAGCCTTATCTGCAATATTGAGCAACAAGGATTACTTGTGGGTGAGGGTGATTGTACAAAGCAAAGCCGCCTTGCAGTAGTCAGAATCTTTGTGCCAGGTTTGTTGTTGAAAAGACATTTGGTGGGGCTTGTGAAAGGATAGAAGTGTGAAACTATGGCCTGGTGGCAAGGCCAAGACAAATGGTTAGTTCTGACCTTTGAGCGTGACTTACAGGAATGTACTTTGGGTGATCAACCCCAACATTGCATTCTAACATATAGCAATTTTGTAGGAATCCTGAAAGTCTAAGGATAACCAAGCGTTGTCTTTGTTATGATTCCAAAGACCCATGTTGGGTTTCTTACACTTGCGTTGTTTTGCAGAGGTTGGAAGCTTGTATGTGAGAGCTTGTTTGTGAGAATACTATGAATGTGTCAGCGGTCGGGCGCCTGGTAACTAGGCCGATCTTGGTTCGAGAGCGGTGCGGTCCTGAAGGGCTGGGCCGCTGAGTTTGTGTTACGCGCCTGTGCAACTGGGAGGTGCAAGGTGGGTTGCGCAGATACGTTGGCGGCCCGGTGAGGTCTATTGAGCCGCACCCAATTCGGCGGCGGCGGAGTGTGGGTTTCTTGACCGCGTTCGACCTTTTACCAACTGACCGATGTTGGCGCTCCGTTCAGAGGCAGCACGGCATACTCGGTATGGTGGTGTGGTGGCCTAATGTCTCGTGAGCACTCTTGACGAGGCAGAAGGCGGGTTGATTGGTTAGATGGTCACTGCAAGTGATCACCAAGCTGTTACGGCGACGGCTTAGGGCCTGACGTCCCGGTGTCAGCTTGTAGGCAGCGGTTATGTGCTGCAGTGTCGGTACAGGTACTGACGAGGACTAGCTGTTCTCCGACTTGAACGGAGGCACGCAAGGAAGCTGCAATGCTACTGTATTGCAACTTACTGAACTAGTTACTGGAATGATCGTGAAGAAGACGTTAAGAAGAGATACTGAGCTGAAGACTGTATTTGTAAGAAGTAGAGTGGATGAGGAGCTCATCCACTACAAGCCAGATGAGGAGGCCTTAAGTATGACCGCTCCAAGCCCCTATGGCAAGGCCGATCCGGCGCTAGCCTATTGTCTAGCTGCACGGCCTGCGTGTGCGCATGTACTGACCGTGGTACAAGCAGCTGGCCACCTCCAGGCCTCTGAGAGCGTCTGATATGATGTCCCTCAACTGCTGATCACCTCAAGATGGTGTTGTAGCGATCCAGCGTCTCTGCAACGTCAAACGGCTGCGATCCGACCACTATAAGCAAAAGCGGCCAAAAAAGACTCTCTGAGCCGCACTTGCGTTGAGGGCGGCTGCAAAACAGTTTTTCCACCGCTTCGGCTTTGCTGCCTATGGTAACGACAATGCTTGGTACGACGCACTGCCGACAGCTTACCCCCTTCATCCGAATGCTGTGGCGGTCAACTGAAGCTCCCTTGGCCGCGCCAGTGCCGAGGGCGGTCGGAAGGCCAGTTTTCCGCCGCCTCGGCTTCACCGCCCGTGACAGAATGCTTAATGACTACTTGAGAGTTGTTGGAGAGAAGGCAGTATGAGAGTAAATAGGGGAAAGATTTGATGAATTCCAAGAACACTAACAGTTATGACAAAGGAGGGGCTTATATACACAATGAGGTCTGTTGGGCAACATGTTTGTGAAAGCATTGTAAGTCTTGCAATGTGAAGTGCAGTCTTCATGGCGTGGTCTTCTTGCCTCGTCGTTTGGATGGTTCTGTGCAGGTAAGCGCAGCCTCTCTGTTGGTCCGTAGTGGTTCATGATGATTCTTGATGATACACCATGGGTTTGCAAGCACAATGACAGGTTTGAGGTGGTGTCTCTATTGGAAGTTGACTGCGCCAAGGGGCAACCTTGACGGCAGGCAGCCAGGTACGATGAGTCTATCGTCCGCCAAAGGCACTATAGCAAGTAGCTAAGTTGCTACAGACCTAGCCCTAGGCCGTGGTGCGCCGGCTGCACGCAACGGTCAAATCCGTCGCCCATTTCCCTGCCAAATGGCGGGGCCTGCCATTTGTACGTCACCCCAATGGACAGCCAAATTTACACTGCTCCAGTGCAGCGACGTCAAACGCCAGATTTTAGCAGGAGCAACGGGCAACGGGCAACGGACGCGTCAAAATTGCCAGGAAATTGGCTGGGCAATGGTCAAAGTGGAGGACTGGTCCAGTGCCTGATGTACAGATCCAACTTTGACACTGGCGCCGTGCCCAAAGTACAGATCCAGTGAGCGTGTCTCCTTTTTCCCGTCTGTCAGACCGCCAGCACATCAATTGACCAGCACATTCATTTTCTTTGACTGTCAGACCGCCATCAAGTCTATTGATCAGCGCGTCAGCTTTTCAGTGCGTCAGCTTTTCAGTGCGTCAGTTGATCAGACCCTCAGTTGGTTTGTCTGTCAACCGGGCCGGACTGGATCCCTTTGTTCACCACCACACAATGCCATTGCCAACACCATCTCCCTTTGTCCTTGACCATGGCGTGACATGCCTATCCAACCTATCAGCATGCGTCCAGTCAAGGATCCCCTTTGTTCCCACGGTCAGCCATTGTTTGTGCTGGGGCAAGTACAGCCGTTGTGTGCAAAAATTTTCACTGCGCTTGCCTGGCAGACTGTCCTGCCAGGTACATGCTTTGTCCGTACTACATTGTCTGTGAGTCACGCACACTGAATGGCATCGCTGAGCTGGCTGGACAGGCTCCAGTGGTATATAGATGGGTGCCTGTTCTGCAGAGGACATCACATCCTCATCCTCTCTGTACCAATCTCACTCAAATCTCTACGCCCATCATCAACGCAGACTGCTCAACATCTCCAATCATGACTTCACAGTCACCGCCTCCTGCCAACAACAGCCAAGTTGACGGCAACATCAGCGCAGCACTTGACAACGAGTCAGTGGAAATTCCCTTGCTTGAAACGTAAGCCTTTTGTGTCCTGTCCCCACGCATCACCAGCAATTAGCGTGTTTCTGATACATGTGTCTTTTTCCAACACAGTCCTGTCTTACCTGCTGCAAACCAGCTGGCCGCCAATGCTGCTGCTGTACCTGATGTTGCAGCTGCTGACAGCCGTGCTGTTGCTGCTGCTGCCCAAGGCGCTGACCTTGGCCGCTTCTATCTCCGCTTGGTCAATCACCCGCAGTTGCTTGTCTGCACGCGCATTGGCTGCACTCTTGGAGTCCCGCTAACACCCTCATTCAAAGATGTTACTGCTCACGTGCAGCGTTTCCATCACCAGCCTCTTGGTGACGCTTCACGCCGTGCTATCCAGGCCATGCTTGATCAGCTTGACCTGCCGCTTCCCAAGGACGTCACTGTGGACCAAGATCGGCTGCCTGTGCCCAAGATCAAGGAGCTGCCGGTGGTCACAGACGGTTACCAGTGCAACCACTGCTCCTATGCCATCTTTGCCAGGAATGCAATGTACGCTCACCTCAAGGATAAACATGCAGACCTGAAGGTCAAAGCCAAGTCTACGCACCCTGTCCTGCTGCAGGTCATCCAGGAACATGGCAAGAACAAGCGCTACGTCTATGTGCAGGACAAGGAGCTGGACCCCACGCCTCCACAAGCCATCCTCAACCCCAACTTGGATGCACGCCAGCTGGACAATGCCATCAAAGCCAAGGCTGCTGCATTCATCCAGCAGGATCAAGATGCTCTCCGTGATGCAGGTCTGCTCAACCCTGTTGTGGACATGTCCATGCGCACCGGCAACATTGGTCCCTGGGCCAAGCAGCTCAAGTGGCGCTCCTACTGGGCAGGCAAGCCGCTGACTGCCATTGGCGCCTTGGGCACAGACACATCAAGCTGGCCCGGCGCTCACAGTGACTTTGTTCACTGGCTGGCTAGAATGACCAAAGCCTTTGCTCTGCATTGGATGCAGGCCTTTATGGACTCTGGCCGCTACATGCAGCAGACATTCCGTGCCTACAGTGACAAGCCGTCTGAGCCCTACAACCTCCAGCTTCCCACCATCAAGAAGCGGGCTGACATGTGGGGCAATGTCCTTGCTCTACTTGCACACCTTGCCTTGGACGGTGAGGCCCTCCACTATCACGGCAGCAGGACAGAGGAGCAGCATCTGGTGGTCACAGAAGAGGCCACAGAGGCCATTCTACACCTGCGTGACTTGTCAACGCTCTTTGACAATGACAATGATGCCAGCGCCAACACCAGTGCACTTGCAGCTGCAGAGCACCAGCAACACATTCATGAGGTCACCCTTGCAGTGGAAGAAGCGCTGCTCAGCCTGTCCCACCAGCTCATCACGCAGCGGCCAGCAAAGCACGGTCAGACAGATGAGCTGATGCTGGTGCGTCTCTTCATGCACATGTGTGTGGACAGGGAAGGCATGCCCAAAGCCGTCAGCGCTGCCACCTCCATCATTGCCAGCCTGGAGTTCTGCATGCGTGCTGTGCTGCACCACTACCTCTTCAATGACACCAACGGTCAGCTCTTGAAGATGTCTCCATCTCAGACAGACAAGGCCATGCGCAAGCACCTCAAGGAGAACGTCTACCACAACAGCAACTCTGCCAGCGCCCACCTCCAGTCTCTCCACCGCTACGGCAAGGTGCTTGCTCAGGATGAAGTCACGCCATTCATCTGTTCTTGGGCGCACAACCTCAGCCACATCAAGTACGGAACAGAGGAGATCCAGATCACACGCCTCCAAGCTCTGATGCACGGTGCACAGGAACAGGCAGAGCGTCACCTGCGTCAGCTGTGTCTGCTCCCAGAGGACGCCACGCTGGCCATCAACCTCAAACACATCCAAGATGATCACCGCAACATGCAACCAGGCTTCAACTTTGTCACCGCCTCCCCAGAGCTCAGCAGCCTCAGCACCGTCCTCTGCCGTGCCGTTGCTGGCAACGCCCCATCAGCGCAACCGCTGCTGGATGCCTACAGTGAAGAGCTGGAGTTTGATGCAGAAGCAGCACAGTCCTACTTCAGCACGCACAACGAGTTCATCAAGCTGCTTGCCGTTCTCATTGAACTGGGCAGCGGTCTGCCAGCAAGAGGTACGGAACTGATGCAGCTTCAGCACACCAACACGCTCATGGGTCCACGCAACATCTTTGTCCATGATGGCAGCGTCTTCACGGCACTGCCCACCAACAAGGGCTCAGGGCGGCAAAGGATCATCCCACGCTTCCTGCCTCATGCAGTTGGCTGCATGGTGGTCTACTACGTCTCTCAGGTGGCGCCCTTTGTCCATCTGCTTCACAATGCCATCATCAAGCCCCGCCCAGCCTGCCACATGCTTCTTTCTACGCACAGTGGACAGCCGCTGGACACCAACACCGTCAGCAAGATGCTGCAGGCGCTCCATCAGCAGCACATCAGTTCTGTCTCCAGCGGCATGACCATGCGCATGTGGCGTCAGGTTGCAGTAGCCATTGACCGCAAGCTCATCCGTCCAGGCTCTGCAAGCATGTCCAGCAAGGAAACAGATCAAGACAACGAGCATGATCTCCAAGCAGGTCACTTGACCAGCACTGCAGAGCAGCACTACGGCCTGGATGCAAGCATGCTCTACCAGCTCACGCAGGAAAGCATGGACCGCATGCTGGCGGTGTCAGAGCGCTGGCACACATTCTGGAGGATGTGCACGCGCTTTCAAGAGGACACACAGCCGTTCAACCAACTTGTTGAGCTTGGAAGCGGTGCAGACCACGCACAGGAGCTCAGAGGTATCAAGCGCAAGTTGGAGCTGGTAGAAGAGAGCGTGCTCACCATCAGACGCAAGCTGGAACACCACACTCCACCATTAGCGCACAGCACTGGCGGCAGCCTGCAGCTCAGCGGTGCTTCACGCTCTGCTGTGCTCCCACCAGCGGTCAGCAGGGCCCTCTTCCAGATTACCGGCAGCCACCGCACCAAGACACTGGAGCAAGCCTACGCACTCAATGCCATTCACGCCAAGGAGTCTCCGCTGATCATCATCATGGCCACCGGATCCGGCAAGTCTGCACTCTTCATGGCTCCACTGCACTGGCTGCCAGAGCGGTCTGTCATCATTGTGGTGGTGCCCTTCATTGCGCTGACAGATGACCTCCTGCAAGACTGCCGCCGTGTTGGTGTCACTGCCAAGCGGTGGGCCAGCCACCAACCATCAAGAACAGTAGCAGGTGTGGGAGCCCAGCTGGTCTTTGTTGCGGTGGAGAACTGCCACAGTGTGGAGTTTGCTAATTGGGCACGTGTCTTGCAAGAAGAAAAGCAGCTGGCGGCCATCTTCTTTGATGAGTGTCACATCTGCCTCACTCAGAGCAACTTCCGACCCGCCATGGACAAGATCAAGGCGTTGCTGTCTTCTGTGCATGTGCAGCAGTACTTCCTCACTGCCACGTGTTATGATTGGGATATCGGGAGAGTTAGTGATTGGATTTAGTATCAGAGCGGGCAGGAGTGGTCCCCCCGATGACGCCCCGGATCGGGGATCGGGGGGCAGACTGCGGCATCACCCGGGGGGTATCCGGGAGGCCACATAATCCCACGTCCTAAGTCCACCACACTCACGTTAGGACGTCGATTGTATTTTAGCTTACTCACTCTAGTAGGTGGAAATATCAGACCTTCTCCCGATCTCCCGCTCACCCGCTCCGCTATCTTGGCAACGATCCCGGGAGCAACACCCGGTACCACGCCCCTGGCCTCGACACAGACGCACCGCCACGTTCCGAGGTTCTAAGACCCCAGGAGCATAACATTGGGGTATTATTGAGGGTCTTGGGTAGGCAGACAGAGGCGCCTTGTGTGTATATCATTGATGGCTCCCAATGATTGCAAACAAGGAAGCTGATGTTTGTCAACACAAGCCAGTCGGTGTGATGCAAAGTCAAGCACCTGGGGGCCATCCAGGCTGGGAGACGGCGCATCACATTGGCTGATTTGGCTTGTCTTTGGGTTGACGGCACAGCACAGTGATGGTAATGCGGTAGTTTGGCTGTTGGGGTATTGACGGCACAGCACAGTGATGGTAAAGCGGTATGTTGGCTATTGGGGTATTGACGGCACAGGGGTATTGACGGCACAGCGTAGCGATGGTAATGTGGTAGGTTGGCTTTTAGGGTATTGACGGCACAGAGCAGCAATGGTAATGTGGTATGTTGGCTATTGGGGTATTATTGAGGGTCTTGGGTAGGCAGACAGAGGCGCCTTGTGTGTATATCATTGATGGCTCCCAATGATTACAAATGAGGAAGCCAATGTTTGTCGACACAAGCCAAGCCAGTTGGTGTGATACAACGTCGAACACCTGGGGGCCATCCAGGCTGGGAGATGGTGCATCACATCGGCTGATTTGGCTTATTTGGCTATCAAGGGACTGACCAGAGTCTTGGGTAGGCAGACAGAGGCGCCTTGTGTGTATATCATTGATGGCTCCCAATGATTGCAAGCAAGGAAGCTGATGTTTGTCGACACAAGCCAGTTGGTGTGATACAACGTCGAACACCTGGGGGCCATCCAGGCTGGGAGATGGCGCATCACATCGGCTGCCTGGTTGTATGTAGGGTTTTGCTTTGGCTTTGGGTTATAAAATGTAGGGTTTTGCTTTGGCTTTTCCCCCTCTTTGCGTTGTTGGCATGGCTGAGCATTTGAGACATCCCGTTTCGGCTTGAACCATGTTGGCAATCAAGGAGGTCTATTTTTTAATGTTAGATTCTTCAGAATACTTGACAACAATGATTATGTACTATAGCAGAAACTTATAGAGCAATGACAGCATATGAACCGTAGGGGGCGCCCACTGTGAAAAGAGAAAGACACGCAAACGCAAACCAAAACGCAAACACTAACCAAAGCTCAAGCAAACACGCAAACCCAAACCAAACGCAAATCAAACGAGAACAAGAACAAGCCTGTCCTATAACAGACATTGACTACAACACAGTACGGTTGACAAGATGGCAAGGCAAAGAACGGTTGACAAGACGGCAAGGAAAATAAAGAAACCAAACCTGCTTATTTGGCAGCATCCGAGGCAGATGGAACATGGTCCACGAAAGCGTGGTCGAAGCAAAGGGAAGCTGGCATTCAGGAAGCATGTACAATCTGGTGAGGCGTTCATTGTGACAACGGACCTGGATCTAAACAAGTACATGACGCAGCCTCTGATCCTACCAAAGGAGCCAAGTCCGGGAAACAATGCTGCAATGCTGAGACGCATCAAGTTGAAGACTCGGTGGACACATTTTGTTGACAAGAACGGTCTCCACTTTGCCAGTGTGGTCCTGCCCCCAGAGCTGCATGCAGCAGAGTTCCACAGCAGCCTGGATCAGGTCCGAGCCTCGATGAAAGCTCTCCCATGGGCAGCAGGAGCTCCAACGGAGGCTATCCGAGGAGGTCACTTTTGAACATGGCATTTGATGCTCAGTGGCCAGGACCAAGCACATATGGATGGGCCATACTGGAATTTGAAGTTCATGCAATATCCTCAAATGCAGGCTTTCCTTGACACCGAGTCCCTCAAGAGCATCCAGGCATATTGCAATCGCCAATTCTACGAGTGCTTTCCTGATCATGCCAGCTTCTACCAGTATGTTGGAGATTCGTCCGAGTTCAAGCCATATGGGGGATTCAAGTTTGGACCGTGCTTTCCATCCCTGGCTTTGAACGAGGAGGCCAATGCAATCTCTGCTCCACACAGAGACCGGAGGGACTACTTGCAAGGGTTGGCTGGAGTGATGAGTGTTGGTGACTATCGGCACACAACGCTCAACATGCACGAGGCCAACATCAGCATCGAGTTCCCTCCTGGTGCACTTGCTTTCTTCCCATCGCATGTTGTGCATCACTACAACACCAACATTGCAGAGGGTGAGACTCGAGGCTCATTGACCATGTTCATGTCTAGCGATGTTGTCAAGTGGGCAGGCCATAGAGGCAAGGCAGGCAGCAAGACTGAACAAGAGAAGGAGGCATACAAGGACACATGCATCAAAAATTGGGATCTCTTCAAGCACATTGACAGCAAGACCACCTAAGTAGTTCCGTAGTTCCGTAGTTCCATAGTTCCGTAGTTCCGTAGTTCCATAGTTCCGTAGTTCCAGTTCTGTAGTTCCGTAGTTCCGTAGTTCCGTAGTTCTGTAGTTCCATAATTCCATAGTTCAACAGTTCCACAGTCAAAGTTTTGTGATTCCGTGTGTCAAAGTGTGTGAATTGGGACTTGAAGATTTTTTCAAGTTTGATGCAGTTGAAAATTTTTGAGAAGCGGTTGATGAAAAGGAAAAAGCAAGGCTTAGTCAGAACAGATTGCATTTGGAGAGAAAGTAACATTGAGAGCGGAGAACATCTAAATCTGATTGGGATCAACTCGAGAAGCAGCAATCTGAGCGACCGGATCCATCTTGAAGATACTGGATCGCAGGAATGCGCTAAAGGCCCACCGTCCTGCAATGTGGTTGTTGTCAATACTAGTTGTGCGATGCCAACACTGCTGAGAGTTGAGGAGAAGCAGATCATAAGGCTCGACTCTGATCTTGATCGAGTATTCAGGAAGCTCGAACCAGAATGGCTGACCAAAGCAGAAAAGGAATGAAGGGTTGACATCGTTGGTATCTCTATGGAAGCCACCAGAGAACCCGTGGAAGAAAGCAACTGTACTGTACCACGGGTGTACATACGACAGCATGTCTGCCCCAAAGATGGAAGTGAGCCAATCAAAAGACTTCAGCCGCCTGCCAAGACTTGCGCAGAACTGTGGCTCAAAAAGGTGTCGAGTTGGCACAAGGATCATGCCGGTATGCTTTCTTGTCCAAGCAAGGAGGTTGAGCGCATCTTGTTTGTGCCGGCTGTTGAGGGTGTGCTGTGTGTAGCCAAGTGTCTGCCGTGCTTGATCATGCCAGATGCCAAGGTGATGTCCGATAGAGCGTCTGTTCTTGTCAAGGATGGATGGATTTGAAAGGCAGTACTTGTCGAAAAGGACCTTGCCAATCTTTGAACTGGCAGCAGCTTGCAGAGCTTTGCGGTGACTGCTGGGCCGGATGCGCTGCAGAATGATGTTGGAGTTGGCATTGTCAAACAGTGTGAGGTTGGACGGTATGTTAATCTCTTGAAGAGGATAAGTGGAGATCTCTTCTTGCGGTGTATTCCGTGTGATGCGATGCTGCTTGTCAAGCCCAAGCCGCTGCACTTCTTGCTGCATTTGCTGGTATGCTTGACGTCTGGCTGCTGCTCTTGCACGCTTCCTGAGTATGGCTTCTGGGGATGTTGATGGCATTGCTTTGTTGCAATGAATGGGAAAGGCAGGTTGCGGAAAGGGATTGCCTCATAATGCAAATGCACAGTCAGATTGGTGCTTGCCAGTTGGGTACCAGGCAATCCCCGGTCACAGGAAAACCAGCCGCACAAGGGGATTGCTCCGTACCTGAAATCCAAGGCCCAATTTTGCCGGCAAATGGCAACTACCAGGCAATCCCCTCAACAAAACATGTTTGCGTTAGGTGTACGCAGGGGATTGCTCCGTACCCAAAATTCAAGGCCCAATTTTGCCGGCAAATGCCAACTACCAGGCAATCCCCTCAGTCAGACGGAACTGACTGCCAGGGGATTGCCCCGTACCCAAAATTCAAGGCCCAATTTTGCCGGCAAATGCCAACTACCAGGCAATCCCCTCAGTCAGACGGAACTGACTGCCAGGGGATTGCCCCGTACCCAAAATTCAAGGCCCAATTTTGCCGGCAAATGCCAACTACCAGGCAATCCCCTCAACACGGCCAGACAGAACTGACTGCCAGGGGATTGCTCCGTACTGCAATACTGAACCTAATCACATCAGCCAAAATTGGAGTACAAGGCAATCCCCCCAAGCAGCACTTTCACTTGCTGATCATGCTGTTCCTATCTCTGCTATGCAAACCTGTATTCCTCACATCACATTGCTGAATGTATGTACTTACACTATGTATGACTGACTGAGCTGCTGTCAACAACTAATTTGCCAGCTGAACAGCGGTGGCAAAGATGGCAAACGCTAGGAAGACACGCTCACCATGATACAGCACCGTGGTTCCTAGCTCCGCCTCCACCATCTCCAAGTCCACAAAGGGACGGCCCAGCTGTTGAAACACATCAATACAAGACGGCTCATCTCTGAGCATGGCAGCTACCACTGGCAACACTATATCTGCATACCGCCTTGAGCACGGTGTGGCCACCGAGACGTTGCTGGTCAAGCACACCTTTGTCGGCACCAGGCATGTCCAGCACGTACTTCCCTTGTCCTTCCGCATGCGGTTCTTGATCTTGCCAATGTGTGTGCCATTGATGCGTTCTGGATCCTCTATTTCCGGCAGCAGCGCCTCTATCTGGTTCCAGCATGCACAGTCTTTGAAGCGGTGGCTGAGACCATGCTCTCCACTGCATGTGTGACTGCGGCTGAAGAGATAGCAGAGGGAGCAGCAGTCCACCAGTGGCTCCAGCAATGAGCGTATGTGGGAGATGTTGGGATCAGCGGTGTGCACTGGAGAGCCAAAGTCAGGTGGTGCTGGCATCAAGCGGTGAGAGAACATGGCCGATGGACTGGGCTGCTGGTTGACCCTGTGTAGCATACGTGGAGTAGGCGTGTACGGTGCTGCTGGTAGTGTGCGTGCTGCTGGTGAGCGCAAGGTGCTGGTGCTGGTAATCTGCTGCAACCTGCTGCTGCTAGCGCTTGCGTTGTGATGCTGTGGGGTTGTGGGTGTGCGCTGCAGTGTCTGATGTGAGCTGCTGCTGGCATGACAGGGCTGGTGGACAGGAGGAGACTCCACCGCAATGGTTGTTCTGGGTGGCGTGCCAGGTTCTTCCCCAACTGCTTGATGGCAAAGGTCACAGAGCGCAAAGTCTGGCTGGCTGAGGCAGGTGACCGGCATGCCATCAATATAGGTGGAGATGATCAAGCGCCGACATGTCTGCTCCTCCACGTACTGCTGGACCGATGTGTTGTTCACCGCAAGCAGCACTGCTGTTGCTGGTGCTCCGCTGCGGCCTGCACGGCCAGACTCTTGGACATAGCTGATCATGTCAAATGTGTTGGTGCAGTGCACTACCAGCTTGACGTGCTGCGGGTTGATGCCGGTTCCAATGGCGGTGGTGCCTGCCAGGATGCGCTTGCTGTTGTCCGTCTCTGTGGTGGAGCACCGCAGCCAGGCTGAGATGGTGGTCTGCTTGTATGCCTCATCCATGTCTGATGTGATGAAGGGGCAGCCAAGCGCTGTTGCAATGAATGCTGTGGCCGACTTGGAGATGCAAAAGACCATCACTGCTCCTGTTGGATGCGCTGCAAGGAGCTCTTCCAAGCAGAGCAACATGCTGTCCTCTGACTTCAGCCGTTGCACCGCATAGGAGATGTTCTTGCGGTTGGTGCTGGCACGTATCATGCCTGTGCCGTCATGCGGGAGCTGGAGCGCTGTCTTGAGGGTGGACACCAGCGCAGGTGGTAGCGTGGCAGTGAGGAAGTACTGCTGCACTTTCACAGAAGACAGCAACGCCTTGATCTTGTCCATGGCTGGTCGGAAGTTGCTCTGAGTGAGGCAGACGTGACACTCATCAAAGAAGATGGCCGCCAGCTGCTTTTCTTCTTGCAAGACGCGTGCCCAATTAGCAAACTCCACACTGTGGCAGTTCTCCACCGCAACAAAGACCAGCTGGGCTCCCACACCTGCTACTGTTCTTGATGGTTGGTGGCTGGCCCACCGCTTGGCAGTGACACCAACACGGCAGCAGTCTTGCAGGAGGTCATCTGTCAGTGCAATGAAGGGCACCACCACAATGATGACAGACCGCTCTGGCAGCCAGTGCAGTGGAGCCATGAAGAGTGCAGACTTGCCGGATCCAGTGGCCATGATGATGATCAGTGGAGACTCCTTGGCGTGAATGGCATTGAGTGCATATGCCTGCTCCAGTGTCTTGGTGCGGTGGCTGCCGGTAATCTGGAAGAGGGCCCTGCTGACTGCTGGTGGGAGCACAGCAGAGCGTGAAGCACCGCTGAGCTGCAGGCTGCCGCCAGTGCTGTGCGCTGATGGTGGAGTGTGGTGTTCCAGCTTGCGTCTGATGGTGAGCACGCTCTCTTCTACCAGCTCCAACTTGCGCTTGATGCCTCTGAGCTCCTGTGCGTGGTCTGCACCACTTCCAAGCTCAACAAGTTGGTTGAATGGCTGTGTGTCCTCTTGAAAGCGTGTGCGCATCCTCCAGAATGTGTGCCAGCGCTCTGACACCGCCAGCATGCAGTCCATGCTTTCCTGCGTGAGCTGGTAGAGCATGCTTGCATCCAGGCCGTAGTGCTGCTCTGCGGTGCTGGTCAAGTGACCTGCTTGGAGATCATGCTCGTTGTCTTGATCTGTTTCCTTGCTGGACATGCTTGCAGAGCCTGGACGGATGAGCTTGCGGTCAATGGCTACCGCAACCTGACGCCACATGCGCATGGTCATGCCGCTGGAGACAGAGCTGATGTGCTGCTGATGGAGCGCCTGCAGCATCTTGCTGACGGTGTTGGTGTCCAGCGGCTGCCCACTGTGCATAGAAAGAAGCATGTGGCAGGCTGGGCGGGGCTTGATGATGGCATTGTGAAGCAGATGGACAAAGGGCGCCACCTGAGAGATGTAGTAGACCACCATGCAGCCAACTGCGTGAGGCAGGAAGCGTGGGATGATCCTTTGCCGCCCTGAGCCCTTGTTGGTGGGCAGTGCCGTGAAGATGCTGCCATCATGGACAAAGATGTTGCGTGGACCCATGAGCGTGTTGGTGTGCTGAAGCTGCATCAGTTCCGTACCTCTTGCTGGCAGACCGCTGCCCAGTTCAATGAGAACGGCAAGCAGCTTGATGAACTCGTTGTGCGTGCTGAAGTAGGACTGTGCTGCTTCTGCATCAAACTCCAGCTCCTCACTGTAGGCATCCAGCAACGGTCGCGCTGGTGGGGCATTGCCAGCAACAGCACGGCAGAGGACGGTGCTGAGGTTGCTGAGCTCTGGGGAGGCAGAGACAAAGTTGAAGCCTGGTTGCGTGTTGCGGTGATCATCTTGGATGTGTTTGAGGTTGATGGCCAGCGTGGCGTCCTCTGGTAGCAGACACAGCTGACGCAGGTGACGCTCTGCCTGTTCCTGTGCACCGTGCATCAGAGCTTGGAGGCATGTGATCTGGATCTCCTCTGTTCCGTACTTGATGTGGCTGAGGTCATGCGCCCAAGAACAGATGAAAGGTGTGACTTCATCCTGAGCAAGCACCTTGCCGTAGCGGTGGAGAGACTGGAGGTGGGCGCTGGCAGAGTTGCTGTTGTGGTAGACGTTCTCCTTGAGGTGCTTGCGCATGGCCTTGTCCGTCTGAGATGGAGACATCTTCAAGAGCTGACCGTTGGTGTCATTGAAGAGGTAGTGGTGCAACACAGCGCGCACGCAGAACTCCAGGCTGGCAATGATGGAGGTGGCAGCGCTGACGGCTTTGGGCATGCCTTCCCTGTCCACACACATGTGCATGAAGAGACGCACCAGCATCAGCTCATCTGTCTGACCGTGCTTTGCTGGCCGCTGCGTGATGAGCTGGTGGGACAGGCTGAGCAGCGCTTCTTCCACTGCAAGGGTGACCTCATGAATGTGTTGCTGGTGCTCTGCAGCTGCAAGTGCACTGGTGTTGGCGCTGGCATCATTGTCATTGTCAAAGAGCGTTGACAAGTCACGCAGGTGTAGAATGGCCTCTATGGCCTCTTCTGTGACCACCAGATGCTGCTCCTCTGTCCTGCTGCCGTGATAGTGGAGGGCCTCACCGTCCAAGGCAAGGTGTGCAAGTAGAGCAAGGACATTGCCCCACATGTCAGCACGCTTCTTGATGGTGGGAGGCTGGAGGTTGTAGGGCTCAGACGGCTCGTCACTGTAGGCACGGAATGTCTGCTGCATGTAGCGGCCAGAGTCCATAAATGCCTGCATCCAATGCAGAGCAAAGGCTTTGGTCATTCTAGCCAGCCAGTGAACAAAGTCACTGTGAGCGCCGGGCCAGCTTGATGTGTCTGTGCCCAAGGCGCCAATGGCAGTCAGCGGCTTGCCTGCCCAGTAGGAGCGCCACTTGAGCTGCTTGGCCCAGGGACCAATGTTGCCGGTGCGCATGGATGTGTCCGCAACAGGGTTGAGCAGACCTGCATCACGGAGAGCATCTTGATCCTGCTGGATGAATGCAGCAGCCTTGGCTTTGATGGCATCGTCCAGCTGGCGTGCATCCAAGTTGGGGTTGAGGATGGCTTGTGGAGGTGTGGGGTCCAGCTCCTTGTCCTGCACATAGATGTAGCGCTTGTTCTTGCCATGCTCCTGGATGACCTGCAGCAGGACAGGGTGCGTAGACTTGGCTTTGACCTTCAGGTCTGCGTGTTTGTCCTTGAGGTGAGCATACATGGCATTCCTGGCAAAGATGGCATAGGAGCAGTGGTTGCACTGGTAACCGTCTGTGACCAGCGGCAGCTCCTTGATCTTGGGCACAGGCAGCTGATCTTGGTCCACAGTGACATCCTTGGGAAGCGGCAGGTCAAGCTGATCAAGCATGGCCTGGATAGCGCGGCGTGAAGCGTCACCAAGGGGCTGGTGATGGAAACGCTGCAGGTGAGCAGTAACATCTTTGAACAAGGGTGTCAGCGGGACTCCAAGAGTACAGCCAGCGCGCGTGCAGACAAGCAACTGCGGGTGATTGACCAAGCGGAGATAGAAGCGGCCAAGGTCAGCGCCTTGGGGGGCAGCAGCAGCACGGCTGTCAGCAGCTGCAATGTTGGGTACAGCAGCAGCATTGGCGGCCAGCTGGTTTGCAGCAGGTAAGACAGGACTGTGTTGGAGAAAGACACATGTATCAGAAACACGCTAATTGCTGGCGATGTGTGGGGACAGGACACAAATAGCTTACGTTTCAAGCAAGGGAGTTTCCACTGACTCGTTGTCAAGTGCTGCGCTGATGTTGCCATCAGCTTGGCTGTTGTTGGCAGGAGGCGGCGACTGTGGAGTCATGATTGGAGATGTTGAGCAGTCTGCGTTGATGATGGGCGTAGAGATTCAAGTGAGATTGGTACAGAGAGGATGAGGATGTGATGTCCTCTGCAGAACAGGCGCCCATCTATATACCACTGAGGCCCGTCCAGCAGCCAGCTCAGCAACACCATTCAGTGTGCGTGACTCACAGACAATGTAGTACGGACCCCAGAGCATGCGCATGCACATGGCAGGACAGTCTGCCAGGCAAGCGCAGTGAAAATTTTTGCACACAACGGCTGTACTTGCCCCAGCCCAAACAATGGCTGAGCGTGGGAACAAAGGGGATCCTTGACTGGACGCATGCTGATAGGTTGGATAGGCATGTCACGCCTTGGAGAAGGACAAAGGGAGATGGTGTTGGCAATGGCATTGTGTGGTGGTGAACAAAGGGATCCAGTCCGGCCCGGTTGACAGACAAACCAACTAAGGGTCTGATCAACTGACGCACTGAAAAGCTGATGCACTGAAAAGCTGACACGCTGATGAATAGACTTGATGGCGGTCTGACAGACAGGAAAAAGGATTGCATGCTGACCCAGAGTTGATGCACTCACGGACACGCTCACCAGATCTGTACTTTGGGCACGGCGCCAGTAACAAAGTTGGATCTGTATGTCAGGCACTGGACCAGTCCTCCACTTTGACCATTGCCCAGCCAATTTCCTGGCAATTTTGACGCGTCCGTTGCCCGTTGCCCGGTGCTCCTGCTAAAATCTGGCGTTTGACGTTGCTGCACAGGAGCAGTGTAAATTTGGCTGTCCATTGGGGTGACGTACAAATGGAGGGGCCCGCCATTTGGCAGGGAAATGGGCGACGGACTTGACCGTCGCGTGCAGCCGGCGCACCACGGCCTAGGGCTAGGGCCAGACGCAAGCTGCCCACCTGCGGATAAGCATTAGAAGATGAGCCGTCTGTCTGGCCTTTGCAATTGTAGTGCTTTGTTACCAACCATCTCCTGTTTCTTACTGGCCATCTCCAAATTGTTACTGACTGTCTTCCAATTTGAAGTAGACCGTCTGTCTTTCTGTTTGAAGTGGACCGTTTTCTGCTGAATTCAAATCCAAAATTATTTTGAAGTGGCGCGTCTCCCTGTCATTTCAAAATTCAGCACAGTTTTCAAATGGACCATCTCATTTTCTTGGGCATGCATCTCACCTAACAAGTGAATGCCAATCAAACCCTAACCCTAGCATCTCTACATACATTGTCCCTATGACGCCTCTGTTCCTGCCTGCCGCCTACAACCAAAGCCGCCCTGCAGTAGTTAGAACCTTTGGTTTTAACAGCAGCGCATCCAAAACAAAGATTGCCTGCCAATCAAACCCTAATGTTAACCCTTTTTTAACTGTTCGATTGAGCACAAAGTATGGTTGGCACTTACTGTAATGATAAACAAGCTGATCCAATGCTCAACATACCTCCCAATCTGTGCAAGGCACCTTGTAGTGCTGTTTTTTGTCTCTTAAAAAAATTCCAGCACAGGCCCATAGCTACTTTTTAAGCTGTTTGATAGGGCTGAAAATGTGCCATCTGCATTCTTCAAGTGTTTATACATTTGTCAAAAGTATATTCTATCTCTGAATCCGTGCAAGGCATGATATAGCGCTGTTTTCAATGTAAAGCTCCACCAAATGTTTTCTCAACAACATACCTGACACAGCCCTATCGTTGGCAATTCAATGTTATGCTCCTGGGGTCTAGGGACCTTGGACTTGTGGGTGTGCGTCTTGTGCTGAGGCCAGGGGCAAGATACCAGGTGTTTCTCCTGGGATCATTGCCTAAGTAGTGTTATGACTTAGTGTCGGAGAGAGAGTCTGGGGATGTGTAGCTAAGAGCGTTGTTCCCCAATTATGCTCCCGGATTGGTAGATCAGGGTTGACTGCGGTAATCCCAGGGGAAGACCCAGGAGGCAATGTATCCCCGCGTCCGGTGAGTAGAGAACTCACATTAGGACGTCAATTGTATTTTAGCTTACTCACTCTAGTAGGTGTAAATCACAGACCTTCTCCTGCTCTCCCAACTCCCCACTCCGCTATCCTGGCAACAATCCCGGGAGCAACACCCGGTACCACGCCCCTGGCCTTGTGTTATGAATAGGAATATTGGGAGGGTTAGTGATTGGTTTTAGTATTAACATGGGCGTGGGTAGTCCCGGATCAGGGATCGGGTTAGACTGCGGCATCTCCCGGGGGTATCCGGGAGGCCACATAATCTCACGGCTAGATCCCATCACACTCACAACAGGACGTCGATTGTATTTTAGCTTACTCACTCTAGTAGGTGGAAATATCAGACCTTCTCCCAATCTCCCGCTCACCCGCTCCGCTATCTTGGCAACGATCCCGGGAGCAACACCCGGTACCACGCCCCTGGCCTCGACACAGACGCACCGCCACGTTCCGAGGTTCTAAGACCCCAGGAGCATAACAATAGCGGGGTGGGTGAGCGGGAGATTGGGAGAAGGTCTGATATTTCCACCTACTAGAGTGAGTAAGCTAAAATACAATCGACGTCCTAACGTGAGTGTGGTGGACTTAGGACGTGGGATTATGTGGCCTCCCGGATACCCCCCGGGTGATGCCGCAGTCTGCCCCCCGATCCCCGATCCGGGGCGTCATCGGGGGGACCACTCCTGCCCGCTCTGATACTAAACCCAATCACTAACTCTCCCGATATCCCAATCATAACATTACCCCCCCCCCCGGGAAGGCCGACGTCCTCGTGGCCTACTTGGTACTCCCGGGTCTTAAGTTCCACCCGGGAGATCCCCGGACCCACCACGCGTGGTCCGCGCTGAGAACAAAGGAGTCAGGAACGGACGCTTTGTGTGCCTGGCGGGACGTGCGCGGCGGAGCGTGCGCAGCGGGCTGAGCGCTAACTCCTCTTTTGTATATAAGACTCGCCTCGCTCCCGTTCCTGGTTCCTTCCCTCCTTCCACAACCACACGTTCTACAGCTCGGGACGTTATCTTCAAGAACATGCGTAGTAAGTATAGTTCCGGGACCCGAGGTACGAGAGCGAGGCCGGTTACTGACATCTTTTGCTTCTCCGTTTGGATACAGCAACAAGATCTTCCACCCGGCGTGGTGGCTCCGACGCTGGGATGCCGGGAGGCCCTGCCCCCGCTCCCGGCGAAAATAACGTTGTGGACGAGTCCCGGGGCGTGAGTGCCCCGGAGGGTGTGGATGAGTCGGGCCACTATGTGGCCCAAGAGGGAGACGTAGTCTCCCTGTATGTGGATGAGTCCCCCGTGCTCCCGCGCGGGGAAGCTGGCCCCGAATTGGTCCCGGGTGCCAGTGGTGTGGACGAGTCCCCGGTACAGGCTTCGGCCTCGTGCCGGGAAGAGAGGCAGCAGGCTCCCGGGCTCCCGGGCAGCGAAGCCAGCGGTGTGGTGGTCCCATCCAGCGGGGCTCCTCCCGGGTCTTTGGTCGTGGCCACCCCGGCTCCCGGGGCAGGCGTAACGATCGGGGACCCCGGACGGCTGGCGGCGCTCGTCCGGGAGGTTCGAGCACGGGGTACCCCTCCCGCGTCTGAGGGGTACGGGCACTGTTGGTCTTGCGCCAACAGTAAAAAGAAGCCCCACCCGCAGTGCTCCCTGGGGTATGCGCACCGGGACGTCGGGGGTCCGGAGGACCCCAGGGACGGTCAGCATGCCGCGTGCGAGCGTTGCCACGCCGCAGGGTACCCCTGCGACTGGCAAGGGCGCGTCCCGGACATCACGGGACGCCAGGAGGGCGGCTTCCTTATGGAAGCCTATCTTGTCCTCCGGGCCCGGGGTCAACGCCCTAACCCCGGGATGCCCTTCACATCGTTCTCCGCGGCTGACCTCCCGGAATACCTGGCGGCCGAGTACGCCCCTGCGCGTGCTCGGTATGAGACTCGGCGTCAAGCCAAGGCGGGAAGTCGTCCCCGGGCTCCCGAGTCTCCCGCTGGGGCGTCGTCCGGTGCTGGCGGCAGTGTCCCGGGCTCCCGGCCCCCTCGGGGTCAACGGGGGTGGAAACAAACCACCCTCATCCCCGATGCTCCCCTGGCCCTGCGTCAGGTGTGTCCCTTCGATGCCCCGGGGGACCAACATATGGCCGGGGCCCGGGAGGCGGCATCCCACGCGGCGGGAGTGATCGCCGCGTTGGTGCAGGTCCTTCGCCGGACCGCTGCCGTGGGGGCGGAGCGACGTCTCTCCTGGTCGTACCGGGACGAGAACATCCTCCGCTACGTGGAGGGGGTGAGCCATGCCTTCGGGGGCATCACCCAGGAGCTTGGCGTCCCGCCTCCTCCCCTGCCCCCGGTAGTGCCTCCCGCTGCCTCCGCCCCCGTCCCTGCTCCCGCTCCCGCTCCCACTCGTGCGGCGGCGCCCCCGAGGCGCAATGCCGAGGCTGGGCCGTCCCGGATCCGGGGTCCTCCCTCCCCGGGGTATGCTCCTGCGACCCCGGAGCTGGCGCGTGCTAAGCGGCAGCGCCCCGGGACGCCCACGCGGGAACGAACTTCCCGTGCGAGTGGCTCCCGCCCCCAAACGGGAGGAAAGCGCCCTCCTCAGACGGGGGGTAAGCGCCTCCCGGGGAGCTTCCAGACGGGCGGGAAGCGTCTCCCAGTGGGCGGACTTTGCCCTCCCTCTCCCGAACCGGAGAGGCGTGCCCAGCGCCGCCGGGCTCAGGCGGTGGTGCGGGACATGCGGGCCCCGATCCGTGCCCGCCGTCGGGAGAGCTCCCGGGAAGACTCCCGGGGTGAGTCCCGCGACGAGGAGAGCTCGGGGGCGGAGGACCGAAGCCGGGAGTCCGGGGAGGGCTCCGACGAGGATGTGGTGATGGTGGACTCGGACGTATACGAGTCCCGTCCCCGCACCCCTCCACGTCGGGGGCGTCAATAGGCCCCCGGGAGCTGTGTCATGTTGTGTGTCCGGGATCATTAGGATCCCGGGAATACAATTGTGTTTGCCGTGAGTTCCCGCGTGTTGGGTGTGTGTGTGTGTGTGTGTGAGTGAGGGTGAGAGTGTGGGCGTGTGTGTGAGTGTGTCGGTGAGCCTTCTGCCCCCTGGGCGTGGTGGCCGGGTCAAGGGAACACCCGGGGCAAACTGCGTCTGGCGGGATGCATAGCTCCCGACCGCTGTCCCGCTTCCCGGATCGGACCGCTGCGTTCCCTGTTCCCTTGCTGATGCTTCCCAGGGGGACCTCGCTGGCCGCCCTCGCGCTGGGTTCCGAGGGGCGGGGGCAGCCGGGAGTCAGCAGTCCCGGGAGCTAGCCTGGTTCCCGGGCTGCCGCTGGTGGAATTCCTGGAGTAGCTCCTGGCTATTCTCTAGGTGGGCCGCTGGCTCCCACGTAGGTTGGGTGTAGCCTACCCATTTCACTCGGTACTGCCGACCCCGGCGTGTATCGCGGGAAGCCAGGATATCTTCCACTTCGAAATCCTGCCGGTCGTCCTCCAGGCGCCGAGACGTCGGGGCGTGCTCGGAGGGCCGGGTGTCCGGGGAGTGCGGCTCCAGGAGGCTGACGTGAAACACCGGGTGGATTTTCCAGGCGGGCGGGAGGTCCAACTTGTAAGCCCGGGAGCCTACCGCCTGGAGAATCCGGAACGGCCCCGCTAACGGATTCCCTAGCTTCCGGGATGGTCGATCTTGACGCAGATGTCGGGTGCGGAGTAGCACCATGTCACCCCCGGCAAAAGACCGGTCCATCCTGGAGCGGTTTGCGTACTTGGACATCATGGTGGCAGCGTGGTGAATGTTGGACCGGCAATGTTGGAGGAGTCCCCGGAAAGCCGAATCGGAGGGCGGGATACCATCCGGGGAAAGGGCTGGTGACCCGGGGAGGGTTTTCGGGGTGAATCCAAACAGGGGAAGGGTGGCCGGTAGCCCGGTAGTAGCTGACACTCTATTGTTGAGCGTAAGTTGGGCGTACGGTAGCCAGGACGCCCAGTCGTCCTGCTGGTAGTTGACATAGAATCGGAGGAAAACCTCTAGATTTTGATTAACACGCTCGGTTTGGCCATCTGTTTGGGGGTGATAGGCCGTGGAGAGGGCCGGAGTGGTCCCGAGGGCTGTTAAGATATCCTTCCACAGGGACGCTACAAAAGTGCGTCCCCGGTCCGACACGATGGTGTCCGGGAGTCCAAAATAGGCGAAGACGCGGGAGAACAGCATGTGGGCGAGATCTTTAGCTGTATCGGACTTCCGGGCCGGGAGGAAAAGGGAGTATTTGGTGAGGCGATCGACGACGACGAGGATGGAGTCGAACGTGAGACCACCGACCCGGGAAACCGGGAGACCCTCAATATGGTCCATCGTGATGGTCCCGAACGGCCGGGTTGGGGCGTCGAGCGGGAGCAGCAGTCCGTAAGGCTTATGCCGGGGCGCTTTAGCGCGCTTACAGGCTCCACAGGTCCGAACGTACTCCGTGACATCGTGCTTGAGATTGGGCCAGGAGTGGTGGCGGCGGACCAGTTCCAGGGTAGCGGCCACTCCCGGGTGTCCCGCCGTCGGGTGGTCGTGATAGCGCTCTAGGATTTGTTTAACTTCGGTGGGGGACACGGGACTGGTCGGGAGAGGGTCGGGGGCCGGGACTACGTCAGATATTCGGTGCGCAGCCGGGGCCCGCTGTTCCGACAGCCCGGACTCTTGGAACTGTTGGAACACGGGTTCCATTTGTCGTCTCACACTTGGAGCATTTCACCCTTCGGCAATAAACCCGCCGTCGGGTTTTGTAACACGCATGCGGGTTCGCGTTTTATTCACCGGATTTGGACAACCACTGAGTATTCACAAAACCAACCGAAACTCACACACGTCCCCAAGACACACGATTCAAGACAGGAGGTCCGAAACATCATCTCAAAACCCGCGGTCGGGGTTTAATATTTCCGGATGCGTCCTCGAATAGAAAGCACGGATCCCCCCTCAATTCGACCAGAAGGAAGACCCCACAGCGAAAGACTGGTGCCAACGACCAAGTAAAGGGACCACGCTATAGACACCATAACATCCATCAAGAAACGTTCAGTGCGAACACAAGGAAGCATCATCGTGGACTCAACATGTATATAAACGCCTCTTTGTCACGACTCGTTTAGTGTCTTTGGAATACATCGAATCTTTCCCCCATTTACTCTTACCATACCTTCTCTCCGACAACTCGTCGAGTAGTCATCAAAGTACTTATAGTATTTATCGTTCAAGCTTCCTACCTCTGCGAAGACGACGTGAGCGTACGAAACCCGACGTGGATCTTTGGAATAACAACAAAGATAACGTTCGGATATCCTAAGACTTCCGGGATTCTAACAAACCCGCAGTTTGTCAGAACCCGACGTCGGGATTGATCACCCGACGCCTACTTCCGTAAGTCGCGCTCAAAAGCCATAATTAACTACTTATTCTTGGCTTTGCCGTAAGGCCGTCATTTCTCATTTGCTATTCTTTTACAGGTTATGAGCCCAAAGCCTGCTGGAAACTCGAACGATATATACTTGAATACTCGATCCCGCTCTCGAGTCGATTCGATCACCGGAGAACACGAAAACCCCGAAAGAAATTTACCGAACCCGACGACGGGTCCCGAATACACCGAAGAAATCATGCAATCCATCGACGGGGTCCCGCATAATTCCCCCGGATTGCCGAAATTGACACAGGCACGCGACTATTACCAATGGAAGGACCAATGCATCGACATTCTTATGCAAAAGGGTGCCCGAATCTATGGAATCATTAAGGGGACTCTACCCCGGCCTGAAGCCTCTGACCCCAAGCACGGAGAATGGATTAACGCCAACTTTACCGCTTGCGGCATGCTACAAAGCAGTCTCTCAAGCGAGATCAAACACATTATCGCGGACCTCGAAGACGCGCACACAATCTGGAAAACCCTCGAAGAACGGTTCGCTAAAGCCATGAAATGGCAACTCGAGGAAATGGAGACGGAGCTCAACAGTCTCAAGCAAGATAGACGAACCATCGACGGATTCGTCAGCCGAATCACCGAACTGTCAGACCAGCTGACCATGGCAGGCATTACAATTAGCTTCAACAAGAAGTACAGCGTACTAATGAAGGGTCTCCGCAAGGAATATGATAACATCCGAGCACAAATCGAGGAGACCTACCGAGCACGCCGAGAGACAAGCGAAATGATCGTCCGAAGGGGCGACAACGAAGTCGAGACCCTGGTTGTCGAGAGTGCCGTCATTAATGAGAAGGTCGAGCTCGACAATATCGTTACCCGCCTGCGAAGCGAGGAATTGCGCCTTGGTATCAACGTTCAGGGCATGCACCAGCGAACCCGGGTTGGGTCATCGGCATACTATGCCGGACAAGAAAACAAACGGAAGGGTCAACGAAACCCGAAGCGAAACTCCAAGACGAAGCCGAAAACGCCAATCGAGAAGATCACTTGCTTCAATTGTCAAGAAAAGGGGCACTATGCGAACAAATGCCCGAAACCCAAGAACCCGACGTCGGGTTCCCAACCGAACATCAAAACTGGTGAACCCGGGCGCGATAACGTCTACTCCGCCAGTGAGTTCACACACCCGCGGTCAACAATGTGGCTAATGGACTCGGGTGCCAGTCGACACATCTGTTGTAACAAGACTCTATTCCGGGATCTCAAACTAGGCGTGTCAATGCGACCCATCTGGGTAGCAAACGAAGTTCCGGTCAAAATCGAAGGACTTGGCACAGTGGACCTCGAAGTCAACATCGGACGAGGAAAAACGAACAAGATCACACTGTCGAACGTGGCTTACATACCATCCTTCGGCGTCAACCTCCTCTCCACAGGAGTGATGAGGAAGAAGGTAGAAATAGTCACAAACGACCGTGAAACCATCGCCCGAACGACAGACGGCAGAATTACATGCAGAGGCGTCCACATTGGACCCCTCACGTATGTCGACCAAGTCGGCACCGACTTTGCAGGAATGGCAGCCGAACACGAGGCCAACACCACAAACTGGCATAAACGCCTCGGTCACCCTGGTCAAGCACGCTTGGAAGAGATTGCGAAGGTCGTTCCCCAAGTAACTCTCAATCCACGCACACCCGCGAAGTGCGAGACGTGCCAGATCGGGAAATCGCATAAACAGCCGTTTTCTCGAAACCCGACGTCGGGTTCCACAAAACCCCTGGAACTTGTACACACCGACGTCGTGGGCCCAATGCCCGACGAAACTCCTCAAGGCCACCGATACGCTGTCACATTCATCGACGACTTCTCAAGATTCACCGTTGCTTTCCTACTCACAAGGAAGAGTGAGGTGTACGGCCACTTCTTGGAGTACAAAACCTTGATGGAAAAGCAAACCGGCCAGTTAATCAAAAGAGTCAGGTCAGACAACGGAGGCGAATACACGAGTAAAGAACTTGCAGAGCTACTTCGAGGAAATGGGATCATCCACGAACACACCGCTCCATACATGCCAGAACAGAACGGGGTTGCAGAACGAATGAATCGCACCCTGTTCGACCTAGCTCGCTGCATGATGATCCAATCATCCTCACCGTATCATATGTGGGGAGACGCTTTCCTCCACGCGGTCTACCTCAATAACCGATTCCCAACGAAGGGCGCCGGGATGAAGATCCCGATCCAATTGTTGCGTTCCATTACACCTGACTTCTCCCTCGCTCGAACGTTCGGATGTGCTGCTTGGGCACACGTTCCAGAGGAGAGAAGAGACAAATTGGAGCCCCGCGCGCTGGCATGCATCTACGTCGGCATCGCTGCAGGGACGAAGGCCTTCAAGTTATATAACGTGGCCGAAGATCGATATATTACAACGGTCCACGCAACATTCGACGAAGGGACTTTCCCCTTCTCGTATGATACCGAAAGTTCGGTGCGGTTTGCAAAACCCGACGTCGGGTTTGCGAACCCGCCCAGAATTAACACAACGACGAAGGAAATCGATATCCCTCCCCAGTCAAATCATCAAAACGCCGAACTACAGCAGAACACATCGGAAGACTCAAACAGTTGGCCCTACCTTACTCCAGAGGAAAGGGCGGCAGGAATCCAGACTCCACCTGGTTCGCCACCAAGTTCACCACGCCTGGACGCGCTCGCAGCCCTCGAAGAAACCGACGGGGTCGAAGACCCGACGTCGGGATTGGACGATTCGGACCCAATAGGGCTACTCGATGACGAACCACGAACAATCACCCAGGCTTTCAGAAGACCTGATTGGGAATTGTGGAAACAGGCAGTAAATAGAGAACTTGCGTCGCACAAGAACAACAACACCTGGAACCTTGTGACCCCTCCTAAGGACGCAAACGTCATCGGAAGTCGATGGGTCTTCAAGATCAAACGAAAAAGCGATGGAACAATTGACAAGTACAAGGCTCGCTTGGTAGCACAAGGATTCGCACAGAAACACGGCATAGACTACGACGAGACCTTCGCACCCGTCGTGAAGCTTGCGACACTCCGTCTGCTCATGATCCTAAGCCTGCAGATTGGATTGACTATCTACCAAATGGATGTCGAAACCGCCTACCTCAATGGCGAAATTGACAAAGATATATACATGAGACCGCCACCTCGTGAACCCGACGCAGATCCTCACGCTCTGGGTCTACTTTGCAAGTTAAACAAGTCACTGTACGGTCTCAAACAAGCTGGCCGTACTTGGTACCAAAAGGCAGACTCGACTTTGCGGGGAATGGGTTTCAAGCGCAGTAACCACGATTCCGCGCTCTACATCAAAAACCCGACGTCGGGGTCCGGGACTCACCCGCTCGTCCTCACAATCTACGTGGATGACATACTAATCTTCGCCCGCTCTAAACCCCTCGCCGAAAACGTAATGAACGACCTCAGGAAGCACTTCAAGATGACGGGTGGAGAACAGCTTGACTACATTCTAGGCATTCAAGTGAAACAATCGCCGGACTCCATACACTTGTCCCAAACCAGCTACATCCGACGGCTCCTTCTGACTTACGGACTCGAATCTGCCAACATCGTACACACTCCGCTCAACCCGAGTGCCAGCCTGGCAGATGGAGACCTCCTCTCGCCGTCCGAACACTCCAAATACAGGAGCATTGTTGGCCAAATCCTTTACATTGCAACATGTACGAGGCCAGACATCAGCTACGCTGTACAGAGACTCAGCCGCGAACTTGCAAACCCGCACTCTAATGCTATGGTTCAGGCTAAACATCTGTTACGTTACCTCAAGGGAACGGAAACCCACGGGCTCGAATATAAACCCGCCGTCGGGTTTCCAATTCACGACGTGAATCTTGATTTCGGATTGCTATTTCAGACATTCACCGACGCAGATCACGCGGGGGACACACTAACTTCGAGATCAACGTCGGGAATTGTCAACACGGTCAATACTATGCCATACAGCTGGATTTCCAAGCTACAGTCCATCATCACGGACTCTACAACATACGCCGAATATGTAGCTATGGCCGAAGCAGCGAAGGAAATCACATGGTGCCGATGGCTGGTCGAAGAACTCGGCCTGAAAGTCAAGAACCCGACGCAACTTATGGTGGATAACCGCGCGGCCATCGAACTCGCCAAGGAACCCAAGTTTCACAACAGGACCAAGCACTTTCGCCTCAAGTATCACATTACCCAATCATACCAAGCAGAGGGATTACTGATTGTGAAGCCAGTCTCAACAACGAACCAACTAGCTGACATTCTCACAAAAGCATTGGAAAAGAACAAAGTTCAAGTCAATCGCGAGAATCTCCACATACTTCCCACGAATTAGGAAAACCCGACGACGGGTTTCTCCTTCCATTGATTAATCATCAAGATCCGCACATGAACACCCACAACCCGACGCGTTTTACCAGAAAACATCGAAAAATCAAGAAAACAACACGAAAGCTACCCGAACGAGACCAACACAGCAAAATAACAATAAAAGCTCATAAAATAAATGGACCCTGCATGAACGCGCGACCCGAGATATAGCAACTCTCATTAGACCCCAAAACCCGACGTCGGGAATTAGGGTTAGGGTTAGGGTTAGGGGTTAGGGTTATTAGAGGTTCTGGTGCTCAAGGAAAAACCACTTGGCCTTCTTATGATCTGGCAACCTCAATGGGGCTATAAGCTACCGGAATAGTTACAAATTTTGTTAAAGTTTAACAAAAATTGCAACTTTCCGAGCCGTCAAAGTTTTTTGACCTTGAGTTGATTCTGCTAATTGACTTGTCTGCAGATGCGCTGGACACATACACTGGGGCCCACAGGTAAGGGAATGGATAGCCATATCATCTCAAATTAAATGGTTGAGGCTGTATGTCATCATTCAATGTTGTTGAGGTTGACAACCTCCTTAACCTAGCCAACCTAGCCTGCAACCTCAGCAACCCGGACCTCCACCTCCACAACCTAGCCAGCCTCAACCTCAACCTCAACCTCTGCAACCTCACTAGCCTCAACCTCAACCTCAATGTCTGCAACCTAGCCAGCCCAAGCCTCAACCTCTACCTCAACCTCAGTATGGTCAACCTCAGGAGGTGCAAGCCTAGCATGATCAACCTCTGGAGGTTTGAGCTCAACATGGTCAGGCTTGGCAAGTCCACCCTCAACCTGGATGTCAATCTTGGTATGGTCTACCTCAACCTTAGTAGGGTCCACATTGGCCTCAACCTTGCCTGTCTGATACTGATTGCCAACCTCACCAGGATGCACACCAGCCCTCATCACCTTCAAGCTTGGGTTAGGGTTATTAGAGGTTCTGGTGCTCAAGGAAAAACCACTTGGCCTTCTTATGATAGGGTTCTAATGCTTATCCGGAGCTAGGCAGCTCTGGAAGACGGTCCATTTGAAAATTGGAAGACGCGTCTGTATTCAAATTGGAAGACGGTCCAATACAAATTAAGACGGTCCAATACAAATAAAGACGGTCCAATACAAATTAAGACGGTCCAATACAAATTAGACCGGACGCGTCCAAAATTCCTGCTTTTTTCTGCTTGTTCTGAACGTGTCACAACACGTGTTCTAACACGTCCGGAAGCGTCCGAAATTCCTGCTTTTTTTGCATGTTCAGAACGTGTCACAACACGTCATCTAACACAGCCGGAGACGTCAGGAAATTCGTGCTTTTTCCGCTTAGTCAGCATGTGTCACAACACGTGTTCTAACACTTCTGGAGACGTCGGAAATTCCTGCTTTTTTCTGCTTGTTCAGAACGTGTCACAACACGTGTTCTAACACAGCTGAAGGCGTCCGAAATTCCTGCTTTTTTCTCCTTGTTCAGTACGTGTCACAACACGTGTTCTAACACGTCCGAAGGCGTCCGAAATTCCTGCTTTTTTTGCTTGTTCAGAACGTGTCACAACACGTGTTCTAACACGTCCGGAGGCGTCCGAAATTCCTGCTTTTTTTGCTTGTTCAGCATGTGTCACAACACCAGATCTAACACGTCCGGAAGCGTCCGAAATTCCTGCTTTTTTTGCTTGTTCAGCATGTGTCACAACACCAGATCTAACACGTCCGGAAGCGTCCGAAATTCCTGCTTTTTTCTGCTTGTTCAGTACGTGTCATAACACGTGCTCTAACACGTCCGGAGGCGTCCGAAATTCCTGCTTTTTTTGCTTGTTCAGAACGTGTCACAACACGTGTTCTAACACGTCCGGAAGCGTCCGAAATTCCTGCTTTTTTCTGCTTGTTCAGTACGTGTCACAACACGTGTTCTAACACGTCCGGAAGCGTCCGAAATTCCTGCTTTTTTTGCTTGTTCAGCATGTGTCACAACACCAGATCTAACACGTCCGGAAGCGTCCGAAATTCCTGCTTTTTTCTGCTTGTTCAGTACGTGTCATAACACGTGCTCTAACACGTCCGGAGGCGTCCGAAATTCCTGCTTTTTTTGCTTGTTCAGAACGTGTCACAACACGTGTTCTAACACGTCCGGAAGCGTCCGAAATTCCTGCTTTTTTCTGCTTGTTCAGTACGTGTCACAACACGTGTTCTAACACGTCCGGAAGCGTCCGAAATTCCTGCTTTTTTTGCATGTTCAGAACGTGTCACAACACGTCATCTAACACAGCCGGAGACGTCAGGAAATTCCTGCTTTTTCCGCTTAGTCAGCATGTGTCACAACACGTGTTCTAACACGTCCGGAAGCGTCCGAAATTCCTGCTTTTTTCCGCAAAGACGGAACGTGTCACAACACGTGTTCTAACACGTCCGGAGACGTCGGAAATTCCTGCTTTTTTCTGCTTGTTCAGAACGTGTCACAACACGTGTTCTAACACGTCCGGAGGCGTCCGAAATTCCTGCTTTTTTTGCTTGTTCAGCATGTGTCACTGTCATGAGACGTCTCACTCCTATTACGCTTCCCAGATCGCCGATCCAAGCCCGATCCGCTGCATCGGGCTAACTCCTATTTTCGCTGGTTCCGCTTTCCCTGTAAATCTCGTCTCACTCACACTGCCTCCATCGAAATGACATCGATCACTCATTTAGCTCAAGCTCACTGCACGTCAGAACCTTAACCTTAACTTGGTTAAACTTGGTTATGACAGTCACAACACCAGATCTAACACGTCCGGGTTACAAGGGGGTGTGCTTTTACAAACAGGGTAGGGTTGCTTAATAAAAGTTGTTCATCTACCCAAAATAGGTATATTTGATTACTTAACCCTATGCAAGTTGCATAATAAAATGTTGCTGTACGGCTCCGTCAATATTGGGCCGACTCGACTCGGGTTGGCAAAAATTTCACTTTTCAGGGACGCACCCATAGTAAACTATGGCTCAAATAGGCCCAAATGAACACCCTGAAACTCCCATGGAAGGGCGCAAAGTGGTTGTGGAGCTATGGCCGACTTGTCGTTTTTGGAGATTTTGGTCGAAGCTCCAAGGGTCCCCCCTTTGAAAGTGGGAAAATGGACCACCTCCAATCTCCACGCTAGCTTAATCAAACTTGCTCACACATGCTAGGAGATGCTAGCAGTGAAGTTTCAGAGGGAGCGCATCCCTGGTTGCTGAGATACGGTGACTCGGGTTTTGACCCCGACCCAACCCTGACCCTACGTGACCATGTCAGGGACGTTGGAGGTGGACCTCCTCCCATCTCTACGCTACACTAATAAGACTTCCTTCTATATGCTAGGAGAGGACAGCATCAGAGTTTCAGAGCAGTTGGTGGAGTGTGTGCGGTGGTATGATCACTTACGTAGGGTTACAAGGGTGTCTTAGGGTTAGGGTTAGGGTTACAAGGGGGTGTGCTTTTACAAACAGGGTAGGGTTGCTTAATAAAAGTTGTTCATCTACCCAAAATAGGTATATTTGATTACTTAACCCTACGCAAGTTGCATAATAAAATGTTGCTGTACGGCTCCGTCAATATTGGGCCGACTCGACTCGGGTTGGCAAAAATTTCACTTTTCAGGGACGCACCCATAGTAAACTATGGCTCAAATAGGCCCAAATGAACACCCTGAAACTCCCATGGAAGGGCGCAAAGGGTTAGGGGTTAGGGTTAGGGTTACAAGGGGGTGTGCTTTTACAAACAGGGTAGGGTTGCTTAATAAAAGTTGTTCATCTACCCAAAATAGGTATATTTGATTACTTAACCCTACGCAAGTTGCATAATAAAATGTTGCTGTACGGCTCCGTCAATATCGGCCCGACTCGACTCGGGTTGGCAAAAATTTCACTTACAAGGGGGTGTGCTTTTACAAACAGGGTAGGGTTGCTTAATAAAAGTTGTTCATCTACCCAAAATAGGTATATTTGATTACTTAACCCTATGCAAGTTGCATAATAAAATGTTGCTGTACGGCTCCGTCAATATTGGGCCGACTCGACTCGGGTTGGCAAAAATTTCACTTTTCAGGGACGCACCCATAGTAAACTATGGCTCAAATAGGCCCAAATGAACACCCTGAAACTCCCATGGAAGGGCGCAAAGTGGTTGTGGAGCTATGGCCGACTTGTCGTTTTTGGAGATTTTGGTCGAAGCTCCAAGGGTCCCCCCTTTGAAAGTGGGAAAATGGACCACCTCCAATCTCCACGCTAGCTTAATCAAACTTGCTCACACATGCTAGGAGATGCTAGCAGTGAAGTTTCAGAGGGAGCGCATCCCTGGTTGCTGAGATACGGTGACTCGGGTTTTGACCCCGACCCAACCCTGACCCTACGTGACCATGTCAGGGACGTTGGAGGTGGACCTCCTCCCATCTCTACGCTACACTAATAAGACTTCCTTCTATATGCTAGGAGAGGACAGCATCAGAGTTTCAGAGCAGTTGGTGGAGTGTGTGCGGTGGTATGATCACTTACGTAGGGTTACAAGGGTGTCTTAGGGTTAGGGTTAGGGTTACAAGGGGGTGTGCTTTTACAAACAGGGTAGGGTTGCTTAATAAAAGTTGTTCATCTACCCAAAATAGGTATATTTGATTACTTAACCCTACGCAAGTTGCATAATAAAATGTTGCTGTACGGCTCCGTCAATATCGGCCCGACTCGACTCGGGTTGGCAAAAATTTCACTTACAAGGGGGTGTGCTTTTACAAACAGGGTAGGGTTGCTTAATAAAAGTTGTTCATCTACCCAAAATAGGTATATTTGATTACTTAACCCTACGCAAGTTGCATAATAAAATGTTGCTGTACGGCTCCGTCAATATTGGCCCGACTCGACTCGGGTTGGCAAAAATTTCACTTTTCAGGGACGCACCCATAGTAAACTATGGCTCAAATAGGCCCAAATGAACACCCTGAAACTCCCATGGAAGGGCGCAAAGTGGTTGTGGAGCTATGGCCGACTTGTCGTTTTTGGAGATTTTGGTCAAAGCTCCAAGGGTCCCCCCTTTGAAAGTGGGAAAATGGACCACCTCCAATCTCCACGCTAGCTTAAGGGTTACAAGGCGATCCCCACGGAGGCTCTTCACACCGTGAAATCTGTACTAATAGAACTTGTAGAGGGACCCAAACGGAGGGTGTATGCAAACTTTGGCGTTACCAATTAACGCCAATTCCGAGATATTTAGCGTTGAAGGTGTGGGGGGCTGATCACCCGGGGAAGAAAAAAAAGTTTTGGATCACCTCTGATGGTGCTGACGCTTTAATGGGATGTGTAGAGGGGTGTTATACAGTGATGTTCCCAGCATTGCAGTGCGTCATTATGTCTTGTCACGGCTCAGGAGTGGTTCAAAGTTGGTCACTTCCCGTGTCAGACACTTCTGATCTAACACAGCAGAATAATTCTCGCTTTTTTGCAATGTGAGATTGCGTTGACTGGCATAATCTAACAGTGTTTATTAATTGCTTTATTTTAGAGCCGGAATTTTTGGCTAGGGTTACAAGGGTGTAGGGTTAGGGTTATTAGAGGTTCTGGTGCTCAAGGAAAAACCACTTGGCCTTCTTATGATCTGGCAACCTCAATGGGGCTATAAGCTACCGGAATAGTTACAAATTTTGTTAAAGTTTAACAAAAATTGCAACTTTCCGAGCCGTCAAAGTTTTTTGACCTTGAGTTGATTCTGCTAATTGACTTGTCTGCAGATGCGCTGGACACATACACTGGGGCCCACAGGTAAGGGAATGGATAGCCATATCATCTCAAATTAAATGGTTGAGGCTGTATGTCATCATTCAATGTTGTTGAGGTTGACAACCTCCTTAACCTAGCCAACCTAGCCTGCAACCTCAGCAACCCGGACCTCCACCTCCACAACCTAGCCAGCCTCAACCTCAACCTCAACCTCTGCAACCTCACTAGCCTCAACCTCAACCTCAATGTCTGCAACCTAGCCAGCCCAAGCCTCAACCTCTACCTCAACCTCAGTATGGTCAACCTCAGGAGGTGCAAGCCTAGCATGATCAACCTCTGGAGGTTTGAGCTCAACATGGTCAGGCTTGGCAAGTCCACCCTCAACCTGGATGTCAATCTTGGTATGGTCTACCTCAACCTTAGTAGGGTCCACATTGGCCTCAACCTTGCCTGTCTGATACTGATTGCCAACCTCACCAGGATGCACACCAGCCCTCATCACCTTCAAGCTTGGGTTAGGGTTATTAGAGGTTCTGGTGCTCAAGGAAAAACCACTTGGCCTTCTTATGATAGGGTTCTAATGCTTATCCGGAGCTAGGCAGCTCTGGAAGACGGTCCATTTGAAAATTGGAAGACGCGTCTGTATTCAAATTGGAAGACGGTCCAATACAAATTAAGACGGTCCAATACAAATTAGGGTTAGGGTTAGGGTTAGGGTTAGGGTTAGGGTTAGGGTTAGGGTTAGGGTTAGGGTTAGGGTTAGG